>JASJOG010000571.1:12500-108944 GCA_030142905.1 Heliopora coerulea | reverse complement strand
AACTTATTAGGGAGCATGGTGACACATAGTTAACATCAAAAAAAATCATTGTTTCCTTTATGCAAGCTGTTAGGCCCATTGGAAAGACATCAGTGGCACTGTGCATGCTTTCATGAGAGATTTTTCCACTCTCTTTAATCTATAGATAATATGCTGCTGAAAGACTCAGATTTTTGCCACTCACAAAAATTTTTACGCCTTGTAATGATTTAACATTCTAGGAAGATTTTAGACAATTTCAGCTGACCTCCTTGATTTCAAATCCATTATGCCCAGGGATGAAGCCAGCATAAAATAAGTGCCAGGTACATGGGCAGCTTATGACCTTGTGATGTAATGCTGGCACAGGTTTGAAATTTTAAGAAGTCCTCACCATTTACACTGTAAAAATCACCCATGCTGTGCCCAAAAATAGTGGAACCCAAGCCAGAATTTTAACAGTGTAAACAAGGTTTTTGACATACTTATTATGAGACAGAGCATGAAAGAAGCTTTAGAAAAGAAGTCCTAAACTCTTAATAGTAAATAATTCTCATTCATAAAACCAGCAATTGCCACTTCATGTATTACAGTATGTAATCACTGCTTAGTTGCCAAGAAATATTCCTTGTTCCACATTCCGGGGGGGGGGGGGCAAGTGCCCACCCGTTGCCCACCTCTGCAGACACCCATGGCCAGGTAGAAATATCCTGATTTAGTTTTCATTTTGATGTCTGGACAATGGTGTGGGATGGGGTCACTTGATGAATGATGGACTAAATCACTATGGTATCTGCTGGACAAAAACTATATGTCATTATGTTTAAGCTAAAAATGTGGTGGACAGAATTGATAAAATTACTGCAAGTGCTGGGTGCTTATAATTTGTGCCAGGTGGTCCTGCCTTGTGCTGCCCAGTGTGGTGACATCCCTGTTTGGCAAGAACCATGTAGCAACAAAATCAACAAGTTATCATCCACAGACCCACAAAATCAACAAGTTATCATCAACAGACCCACAAAATCTGGCCGAATAATGAAAATGGCAGATCAGCCATGACGGGTCAGTGCTCAATTTAAGTTTATGGATAGCTTTATAGTATATACCACCAACTATAAAGCATTACTATATAAATGGAAACTTGTTTCATGAACAAATTTTTGAGCCTTAAAAAAATCTTTCCATAAGTTGTCTCCAATACAAATTCTAGAAAGGTTCTATTAATTAAATTGTTAATATGAACTTTTAATTTAGGTTTGTTAAAAAATTAAATAAGTAGTGAAACGAAGCAGCCACTGTGATGTTGTAGGCAAACTGGTAGAGCTGGATTCAATCCCTGTTCATAGCACAACTCAGGTCCTTGAAATGATACAGGAAAGAAAATGCTGTTCTAGGATAACAATGTTAGGCCCTCATAGGCCCTAGGTTGCCTTGTCTAAAATGCTTTAAACAATTAAAATAGATGAATACACAAATAAATAAATAAATAAACAGATCAGTATGAATGAATAAAGGAAAGAAGGAAGAAAGGAGGGAAGGAATGAATGAATAATAATCAACTATATTTATACAACTGGTTTATATTTGGCGCTTCTAGTCTTGTCCTCATTAAAAACCCAACTTCATGTAATAAGTTTGTTAAGTTATAAGTAACCCAGTGAGGAATAAGGGTCCACTTTTGATGATTATATTCACCAAAGTGGAGCTCTTGACCTTTAATGGACAAATATATAACCTAAAATACTGATGTCAATTAATGATCTTAATGTTCTGAGGGAGAAAAACATTCTAGCTAAGAGTCAGTTGTGCCTCACAGTATATACTTCTAAAATGCCAATATCATTATTAATATACTATATAAATAAATAAAAAAGGTGGCTTGCTGACTTAAAGTGTTACAACTGCTCTTAGTTGTATTTACAATTTGTAACACATATACAAGCACCAGTCAAAGATGAATGATTGCATATCCAATACAACATCAAATATCTTGTAAATAATGCAAATACTGTCAGGTACTTATGATACAAATATATGTAAACATTTGTGTTCTTCAAAACTGATGAAGATTCCAATGATTTCAGTAGAGAAAATAATACAAAAAGTTCATGTTAATCTGTGGTTGTATAGATCACTTGATACAACAAGTGTTGTTATATCAAATTTACAACGACTGATTAAACTTTAAATTCTCTTGTTTTTCCACGATGAATTATTAATGTGTATTATAATACATCTTATCAGCATTTTACAAGTTGTGTTTACATTGTTATGGCAACACTAAGATGGCTTTCAAAGTGCCATGTGGAATTTGAAAATTGGGTTAATGGGATTTCACTTTCAACTAAACCCTGTTTAATTGTAGAAAAAGCCATGCCAATAAAAAAGAACTTAACATTTCTAAATAGCTGGTGAGAAAAACTCTGAGAACACTGTAAAGATCCGAGAATTGTAAGAGATTACGACAACGTAGACTAGCAGACTAAGTTAAGAGATATAACAAGTGTCAAAGACATAACTTTCTCACAATCAAAATCTGTTGGAAGTGATACGTTTAATATTTTAGATCTTGATATTCAGCTATCTACTCATAACAGGAAAACCTGTTTTGAACAATTTTCTGAAAAATTCTCACCTGTCATTAAAGTTAATCATCCTGAAAGGCTCATGTACTCCATCCCAAGTACTCCAGCTACACAGGCTTTTCGTTGGTAAATCAACTCCAGGTTTAGTTAACTTTGTTTTGGCACAAGGATGCAGTCCAAAACTCTAAAGTTTACTAAACTTCCGTTGAGCTCCGTGCAACTGTTGCTTCTTTATGAGACTCGCTCTCCATTTCTCTGAAATTATGGCGCGAAGTAAAGCGGAAATGAAGAACGGATATGCAGATCATCAAAGATTATCCAGGCCTACGGTACTATGTCAGCGGGTGTTCTTGTTAGAAATTGTAATAATCGCGGGGTTGGCGTTCTTCATCTTTTTTGTGATATTCTTTGGTTCACTTTTCGCTGATAAACGTTGGCAAACTGTAGTTCTTCTTGTATTTAGGTAAGTACTTAATTAACCGTATCGTTTTACTTTTGCTATGCCGCTTAACGATTAAACTTCAAGAACTTACTATCACGTAACATTAGCTGTATTGATCATATTACGTATTATTTTTTGAGTTTGTGAGGAAAGTGAAGTCATATGACATCTTTGTGGCTTCTAGTTGTCTAATAAGGTGTAAGAAAATCAGATTTAATGTACGTGTGCAGGAAATTAGTGTCAGGAAAACACACTAAGTATGTGGACTTCGTAAAGCGGTAGTCGAGAATACAAAGGATGCACTTGTGTATAGATCAGGCATCAAAGAGGTGATACCTGTTGGTAACATGGTTCACAACAAGATTCTTAACACTTTTCGAATTAATTCCTAGCAAACTTATGTCAAGTAATTTTGAAAACTATTTGAATCAATTAAGCCTTCTGGTGTATATGAACGATCGTCAAGCTCGATACTCGGAAAATGATTTCTGAGCCCCAGACGGGGATCGAACCCGCAACCTTCTGATGACCGGTGAGACGCTCTAACCATTGAGCTACCGAGACTCAGATGGTGAGCTAAGGTGCAAATTCGATATATATATGTGCGACCTAAGCGGGAGCCACTATATATTAATAATGATTGAGGTAGTAGTAACCGGTCATCAGCGTCTAACCGGTCATCAGAAGGTTGTGGGTTCGATCCCCGTCTGGGGCTCAGATATCATTTTCTGAGTATCGAGCTTGAAGATCGTTCATCTACCTCAATATATCCAAGCTCTCATGTTTCTCAAACATCAAACTAAGCCTTTCTGGTCTGAGAAACCTCTCCTTGATGAGTAAAATCATGTGGCATGAGCCAGAGTAAAATTTAAAACTCATCCACGGACTGAAAATAGTTACATTTTTATTGGAATTACCAGAAGATGCAGCATGACAGTTAGTTATACCTCTATTAATAGCAAATAGTAAAAGACAATGCTGCAGTACATTCATTTGCAATGGGATGTTGCCTTAAAAAGAATTGAGGACATAGATTTTCTTATTTGCTTCTTTACAGCACCTTACTTATTTTCTTTTCATGATTGTCAAGGAATGGCATCACATTTGGGAAGTAGTTCATCACAAGGTATGGCTAAGTCAGGTATATAACAGCTGATTGTCTAGGATTACAACAGTCTTGTATGACATATGACAGATACCACCACCAGTTTGGCATGAAAATATTTTTTTTTATGTTTTCATTCCTTGTCATTTTATCCACGATTCACTGGTCTGCATTTGAATATCTTTAAATTTCATGCAAACTATTTGTCATTATATTGTGAGAGTACATGAGCTGAAATGGGTCAACAAATTTCAGAACTGAAGAGGTCTGTTCAAATAATCAGATGTTATCTACCTGGTAACATGACTGTCAGTTCACCAAGCAGAAACACTAACCTTAGTGTGGGTATTAATGCCCAAGATAAGATATGTGATAATCATGTAAGCATGTAATCCATAACCAAATACAAAGTTGAGACAAAAAAGTTTCAGGAAATATGGCATCTTGTTGCTTAATGAGCAACATGTTTTGAGCTCTATTTAAAATATGCTATTGCCACATCATAATGAATAATAACAAAACAGGGACCAATTATATTAACTAACATATAGGAATAACTAAAAACTATGAGCTAAAAATATATGGAGGCAGTGTCAGCTGGCTGACCAGATGCAAAATAAAAAAGACATGTCAAATATATAAACACACACACACACCCACACACACACATATATATATATATGTGTGTGTGTGTATGTATGTGTGTGTTTATATATTTGACATGTCTTTTTTATAGTTGACATGTCTTTTTTATAGTTTTTATATATAGTTGACAAATTGGTGAAGGAAATGTTGGGTGCCCATTATCCTCGACTTTTTGAGACCTAACCGGGACCTGTTGTGAAAATGCAACGCTGGCCTTCCGGCTGGGAATCGAACCAGTGACCCCGCAAATCTAGTGCAATGCTCTGCCAACTGAGCTACGGAGGCCATTGCCAAGAGCATGGCCACGAGTTCATTATTTTAAGAGGTGGGCTCACCGATTTTTTTTGGTGAAGAGATTATTTACAAACATTGGCACCTTTCCTTAGAAGATTATAAGTTGACAAATTGGTGAAGGAAATGTTGGGTGCCCATTATCCTCAAAAGTCTCTTTCTCTCTCTCTCCCTCTCCCTCTCTCCCCTCCCTCCCTCCCTCCCTCTCTCCCTCCCTCCCTCTCTCCCTCCCTCCCTCTCTCCCTCCCTCCCTCTCTCCCTCCCTCCCTCTCTCCCTCCCTCTCTCCCTCCCTCCCTCCCTCCCTCCCTCTCTCCCTCCCTCCCTCCCTCTCTCTCTCTCTCTCTCTCTCTCTCTCTCTCTCTCTGTGTCTCTCTCTTTCTCTGTGTGTGTGTGTGTGTCTCTCTCTCTCTCTCTCTCTCTCTCTCTCTCTCTATATATATATATATATATATATATATATATACATAACTACAGATGGAACCGTTTCGGCCTACTATATATATATATATATATATATATATATATATACATATACACACACATGTATGATATTGGAGTTCAGTTAGGTTTTCAGTTTATTAATAAGGAAGCTTTTGCACAATAGAAGTTCATATTTATGAGAAGAAATATTCTTTCCTCCTAATTAAGTGTTTTATTCTTGTCTACCAGATGGTCTTTTTGACACAGTTATTATATAAGTAACTCAAAGTGTACAGAGGTATGTGAGCTATCTTGTGTGTATTAATTTTGCATAATTTCTCTTTGGAATATATTTAGAAAACCTTCTCAATGACTCTTGCTATAAAGCTGGCACTTTATACCATGAGATGGAAATGACTGAAGATGTGAAAGTTGAAACCAAGGATTCCCAAGAGTAAGAAAGAACATGTTGAATTTTTTTTAAAAAAAATGTCATCAGAAATCATGTCAGAAACTGTTTTGTACAATGTTCAAAAAAATTTGTGAATTGAAATGTCTTCAGATCATAAGGGTTTTGAAACCAGGTGAACAAACAACAAAACCATGAGAGAATATTTACTTTTATTGGCATGGTTATTCCTGGAAAAACATTGTATTTTTCTGTAAATATGAAATTGTTTATTATACTGAAATGTAACAAAGTTATAGAACAAGTTCCTTGTTGCCGTGTGATTCATTACCAGTATTTGTGTTCAAGGATTGTATCCCTCCCAAAATGTTTTTGATAGAGGGAATATCCCCCCTGATGGAAAACTGCAATGTGATTTAGTGCCAAATTTAGGGGAAATAAATACAATTTGGTTCATTGCTGGAGAGATGTTAGGAGACTTGTCATTGTATAAAAAACAATTCACAAGCTCTTGTACTGACAATAGTTATAGGCATTCAGTAGAAAGGCAGACAAGATGATGCAGCTATAGATGTTGAACGGTTTAACTTAACAAGGGGATAATGCCTCAGTAAGAATGGACTAAAATGCAGTTAAAATTCTGTATTTAGATGTTTTACTCTCACTGGATCAAGTAAATATATCATGGCAGCCATTGTAGCATCATTAGGAGGAGTGATGTTTGGATATGACTTGGGTAGGATCAATTATACATTATATTAAAGGGAGACCTCTTAATCTGATGAAGTTTATTCATATACCAAATCTGATCCAATGTGCAAATACCTCCTCTCTATATAACAAAGTCTGTGAACTTTGTAGGCATTGTTTCTGGTGCAATCCTCCAGTTAAAAGAAGAATTTAATCTTGACTGTCAGCAACAGGAATTGGTTGTTAGTTCAATGTTGTTTGGTGCCTTGTTGGGATCTTTAACAGGAGGTCAGTGTCTTGCTATACTTTTTTACTTTCAACATCTCTATGCCTGTTTTAATATATGTTATAGTTATTAATGTGTGTGTTCTCCTGCCATTTACTGATACTCTGAGATATTTTCTTATTCCCTGGTTTGGACCAGCTTGGTGTTGTCCAAACTTGATTATAATGATGTTGTGTACTACCCTCTCCCTGCTTACATATAGAAAAAGCTACAACGTGTCCAGAATGCAGCAGCAAGTTTTGTGACTAAACGCTATTGTCATGAGAAAGACATACTGGACTTGGGTTGGCTCCCTGTGAAAGAGAGGACAGAATTACATCTCTTACACTTTACATATAAGTCATTATGTCACCCAGCATGGCCTGAGTGCCTGAAGCTTGAACTATGTAACTTTGGGAGGCAATTACACTCAAGCTATGCACTGACACTTAAGATAGCATTTGAAAAAGGGACTTTTTACGACAATTGCACTAAATTGTTTAATGATCTACCAGTAGACCTAAGATCAGAATTTTTATGTAGACAAAACTTAGTAAATTTTTCAATTACCCTTAGAAACTATCTTTATACTACAGCCAAAGACCATTTGAGTTTAGAAATATAATTAATATTATTATTCAATGTAAACTGATAACTTAATTAATTTCACATTGTTTATATATTTATGTATTTTTATTTGACAGAGGAAGAGCCAATTGATGGAAATGCTGTCAGTAAATCTTTAATAATAAATAATAATAAATAATATGACCCTTTCATTAGGCTACATCATTGACTATGTGGGTCGACGCAGGACTATAATTATCAATGCCTTTGTGTTTTTTGTGGGGGCTCTCATTTTGGCTCTTTCACCTTCATATGCTTTGTTGGTAAGTAAACTTACTTTTGTCTGAAAACAAGAATACAATATGTTGACAAACAATTAGTACTTAATTAATTTATTAGAAATCTAATTACCATAATGGTTTGTTTATTTTCTTAACACTACATTTATTTTTACATGTGTTTTTGGTTTGTATGTCAGATTATAGGTCGGATTATTGTAGGTTTTGGTATGTCCTTATCTGCAATCGCCGAGTGTATTTACATTGCAGAAATATCTCCTCCAGTAAGTAACATTCATAAACAATTACATATGTAACCACAGTATCAAGTCATGCTTTGACATTCTTAATTGGAACATGACTTTTATCAAAATTATGATGTAATATTGCTGGTGACAAAAGGGGTTGAGAACTTTTGTCTTAAATGTCCAACAAAAAATCTGGGCTATAATTTTGATTCTTCATCTTTAGCTTATTCTCTATTCATTTTTCTGTCTTAGGAAAAAAGAGGATCTTTAGTCAGTGTGAATGAGATTGGTATTACCTCTGGACTCATGTTAGCTTATCTTGTTAATCACCTTTTTATCAATACAGATAATGGATGGTAAGTATAACTGGAAGTTTACGTTTGTTTGGGGTCATTTATATGATACGATTGTCATAAACAATTGTTCATTGTGGCATATGGAATGTTTTCTCAAAAGCTTACTTCCTTTCTACAGTTTGCTCACTAATTTAATAATATGTCCTGGAGATGCTAGTGACCAAATCCCACCAGAATGAACAGTTGTATACAACATTTATATTGTGTAGATAGTGCCTTAAATTACTGCATCAGTCCAGTGTGAAAGCAGTTAGATTTTTAATGTTTATTTGCTCATTGCTTCCCAAAACTAATGTCATCTTGAAAACCCAAGATATGAGGCAATCTGAATGACAAGAGAAAACTATTGTTGAAACTGTGATATTTTAATTTTATTTCACACTTTGAAGTTTGAAGTTGAAATAAAGTTTGAACAACAGTTTCATCTTTTTATTGACTCATATCTTGAGTATTCATGATGACATTATCTTGTGGAATATGTTACATATTATGATCATTGCTTTCTTGCTTCACCTTTCTCCTTCCTCTTCTCTTTCCTTTCCAACTCATCCCTTCTCCTTGCTTCCCTCCCTTCTCCTCATCTTCCTTTCTCATTCTTGTATTCCCTCCTTTTGCACCACTTACTCCCTTCCCTCTATCCTTTTCTCCTCACCTCTTCTCCCTCCTTTTCTCTCCCTTTCTTCACCCTATCTTGCTATACCTTCTGTCCCTTCCTTCCTTCCTTCCTTCCTTCCTTTCATCCATTCATTAATCCCTCCCCCCCTTTTTTTTATTTCTCATTTTTAATGCATCCTTTGGCTTTTTTTAGGCGTTATATGTTTGGTATATCTGGCATTCCTGCATTAATTCAAGGCTGTGGAATAATATTCCTCCCACCAAGTCCAAGATGGTTGGTCTGCAAAGGTCAGGATGCAAAGGTAGAACTTATTTAGTACCAACTGTCACTGACCTAAACTGTCCCTTTAATTTTGTTCATACTGAATTACGTTCTTAAATTGATACCTTTTGAGGCCCTGAAAGTGATGCGATCTTTGAACCACGGAAATTCACCAGAAGAAGAAATATCAAAGATGAAAGATGCTTTAAACCTGGAACATGTGAGTGTCAGATAGTTTAACTTCATTAATTTAGGTGAGGAGGTGCCACTTTCACTCACAGCTTTTAAAGACCAAAGATTAAAATCAAGATTAACTGAGTCATTTTGAATTGTTTATTACAACAAACAAATCACAGTAAAAACTCTATCGTCAGAAAAACAATTTCTGGACCCCAGACAGGGATTGAACCCGCAACCTTCTCGTAACTGGTGAGATATCCTATTATCATATTATTAAGATATGGTGGCTTATGCTTAGGTCGTACATATATGTCGAACTAGCACCTTAGCTCACTATCCGAGTCTTGGTAGCTCAATGGTTAGAGCGTTTCACCGGTCATCAGAAGGTTGCAGGTTCGATCCAAGTCTGGGACTCAGAAATCGTTTTTCTGAGGGTGAAGCTTGACGAGCGTTCATTTATCATTCAAGATATCTCCAAGCCCCAACATTTCCAAAATATATATCTCAAATCACAGTAAATGATATACTTATTCAATATTTTTGAACATTTGGAAGTGTTGATGCCACAGAGGTCATGCTCGTCTTTGTGTCTAAGGCTTGATCCTGGCTTGATGCAGTTGACATATGTGGGAGGAATGTTGTTCAGTTTGACTCTACCAAGCACTGCGGATTTTCTCCTAATGCTCGGTTTTCTGCTAGGTTAAATAATTACGCATGAGGGTTATTGGACCTGTTGGGAGAACAGTTTATTTAGCTGACAGAACTAAATAAAGATACTTACTTTGTAAATTTTCCTTACATATCAGAGCTATAATCTTTGTTACCTGTTCAGTCGTCAACAAAACATGAGAGACAGAATGTTCGTTGGTCTGGGTGTTGTCTTTTTCCAACAAGTAAGTACAGGTATTATGTAATTTGTTATAGCCAAATACATGTTCACAAGATATTTGATCAGCCCCAGCATTTGGATATGAATTATTTTGTAACTGAAACAACTTAATAACAATAGAATTTGAATAAAAAAACGGACCGCAATTTGAAGGTTTGAGCATGAAATTTCACCCTAAATTGCTTGAAGGGGAGATTCTCCGGTTGAGTTTGCTCCCCAAGTTCAAAAGTGATAGCCTTAGTTGGTGGGGTGTTGGACTGTAGCATCAAAGGCTGTGAGATGGTCTTGTCACTCAATTGTTGGAATGTAAAACTACAGTAATAACAGTTGTACTTTGGTTGGTGTGTTCGTTCATTTCGTTGGTTACGGGTGTGATGGTCTGATGGATAGGTTGGTCTAACGTTGGGTTACGTTACCAAACATTTTGGATTGCATGGCCTTGTAGACATGTTCGTGATTAGATAGTGGGTCCGGAATCGCAAACTTGTGTCATCGTTCTGAAGTAAATCCCACCTTTCATTATTCCGCAAAGTTGAACCAAGTTGTTTTTTTAACAGTTTACTGGGCAGCCAAGTGTTTTGTACTACGCCCCCTCGATCTTTGAGAATATTGGCTTTCGCTCCTCAGGTGCTACATTAGCAACTGTTGGTATTGGATTTATGAAGGTATGGTGTAATATATCATATGTTACTGTTATGTTTTAAGTAGGCAGTACACATTCCACCATCGGGACTCAGTCATCATAGCGACAACCTACCACTACTCTCTCCTGGTTCTGTCGTTACTGGGTTGAGATTGATAGTCTTGGCTATTTAATAAATAATTCATAAAAGCGACGTAATAGGCTGCTGAAAAGCCCCGAGCTAAAAACTCTTTGTCTTAACTCACCATTTCAGTCCTTGCAGCTCAATGTAGAAAAAGTTTAGAACAAGTACTTTTCCAAAAAACATCAGTATCTCGTTCTCTCGTTTCCTGAAAGAGTACTGTCTTTAAACATTTTCTACTTCGTTTGAAATTAAATTCAATAGTTCGAGTGTCTAGCTGGTCATCAGTAAGTTGTCTGCGGTGGGTTGCATCCACTTTGTATGTCATGTAGCTCAATAGTTATGCGTCCCAGTGGACCTCTGGGAAAACATTTTTCTCTGAATATTAGTTTGGTAGAAAATTTTCGATCCTTTATCCACTGTGAACTTGGACCATCACCTCTCTAATGGTCACTGAAATCTGTCGATTCTTTCTTAGACATTTTGTGTGCAAACTTGTGGTCCGTTCTAATGTTAATTCTTCAGTGTCCGCTCCTTTTGTTATGTCTCAGTTTTCCCCTTATGCCTCGTTAGTTTTTGTGTATGCCTTATACTTTGCTGTGTCGTAATTCAGCTTAACGTGTGTCTTGTTCCAGTTGTTTGCCACTGCAGTCACTTTAATACTGGTGGATAAATCAGGTAAATTTAAAAAAAAGGAAAACAAAGTGGCGTTGGTGATATGTAAATATCAAGCTAGAAGCGAAAAATTAAAACTGCCAAATAAATAAATAAATAAGACTGCATGTTTCGAGCTAAAGCTCTTGATTATTGTAAAACATTTCAACCTGCTGACTTCGGTAGGTAAAGAGCTTGATATCAAGAACTGTTTAGGCGAAATGTGTTTCCATAACTATGACATAGGAAATACACAGATTATCAGTCTTGCGAATTATATCTGAATTTTTTGGGGCTAACTTAAAGAGTATTAAATGAATTTGCAATCTTCCGCTTTGTTGCCTTGCTATGAACGAGTTGAGAGGTCATAATTTATGGTATACAAACTAAAAAACTCAATGACATGTAAAGATATTTAGGAACTGTGTCCCCTGCTGTTCTTAATATTGGCGTAATATATTAAACACGAGGTGGAGTGTTTATTTCTTGGTGTTCTGCTCATAAATTATTAATCAGATTGAGATGCTTGTATTGAAGTCCAATGGATGTAAATTAAAGTGGCCTTTTTCTGAATCATCCTCAGGGTATTATGAAACGAAAACTTCACAATTAGCCTACACTGCCCAAGTCAACTGAAAAATGTTAACTCGAGCGGGATTTGAACTCGCACCTTCGAGATACCGGTCCGCCGCTCTACCTGTTGAGCTATCGAGTCCACAGGGATTGGAGGCGAGTTTTTATCTAAATTAAGTGCACGAGACAACTTAATCCTTGCGACAACTTAACGCTATCCATGGGGATGGATGTGCAGTGTTTCAATTCTATTTCAGAATCCTCCTCAGGGTATTTTGAAACGAAAACTTGACAATTAACCGAAATTTTTTCATGAGTTTCTATTCAAACTGCAAATTAACCGATCATTTCTACTTTTCGTTTCTTTTTATTTTCAGGCCGACGCCGTTTCCTGCTGTGTGGTGCAATAATCATGACAATATGTATTTCAGTTCTTTACACCGTCACTCAATGTTTTCCTGGAAACTACCATAAAGATCTTTGTGAAAATACTCAAAGGTCACTCCACAAACCACAAAATACCAACCTTTCTCTCTCCCCTTCCTTTATACTTCAGCGAACACAAAACACAAGCTGCACTACAATCTTGCTACATGTTACACCGTCACATTCGTCAGTGATTTCCTCTACAACTGACGGTCCTGTCAACGTCTATCCATCCAGAACCATCCCAGTTCTTCCTTCACACACAAATAATCATAAGACTATGGTAAAACTCGTTTGTCCTTCTCATCCTCTGCAAACAAACATCACAGTGGACATAGCCAAGAATCATTCAGAGCCTACAAGTCCTCATGACGAAGAAATGCCTGGTGTTGTAAAATACGTGATTGTACTGTCCCTTATGGCATTTACTGGAGCGTACTCTTGTGGCTACGGACCAGGTAAGAGCAAAGTCCCGGTGAATCTGGTCAGTAAAATATCAAATGGTGGTGGAATGGTGGTATCTTGGAACTGATAATGCAACTTCATTCATACATGTACAGATAGCCCACTTAGCAACGAAGTTGGTGCCCAGGGACGCCTTGCGAGGCTGTTGTCCTTAGGGGACCTGCATATTAATGTTCATGCCCCCTGATTGCTGGTGACACGTTCTAACCGAGCACGTCTTAACATTCGTCATCCAGTTTCCCTCCTTTACGAGCCTAGAATTGTAATTTCTTCTTGAACAAAAACAAAAACTCTCGTAAAAATATTGTTAAATTACTAACTACATTACCGGAATTAGTTACATTAATTGTTCTAGAATTCGTAGAGGAGTATGTGACGATTGAAGTGTTTTTCAGGTGAGACGATTACTTCAGTACCTTTTCTCGAGTTTAAAAAAACGAGAATTATAAAGTTCTTGAAGAGAGAAATTAGCAATACTCAGGAGTCATCCTGTAGAATTTCACTGGATACGAACTTCCAATATTGCATAATGGTTCGTGGTGTGGCTGTTTTTTGTGTTAGCCACTAGTTCTTGACGTTTCTCTTATTGTGCTTTTCAGTCACTTGGTTGGTTCTTAGTGAGATTTTCCCAACGGAAATCAAAGGACGTGCTTTCGCTGCAACAAATGTTCTGAACTGGGGTTCTAACCTTGTGGTATCTCTCACCATGCTAGATTTAATTGGTAAGCTACGCCAGTTCCATTCAAATGAATATTAGTGCATGACATCGTGTAATATGAACTCTTTAGATAGTATAACTAAGATTCATTTTGCAATTTATGTGAAAATTTCAACTAGACTCCATCAACCCCTTTCCGGCTGACGACGAGTACTCTACTATTTTACTCTGACTAGGGCCAGACTATTTTATTCGTCAAAGCTGGAGAACCCCGGTTGTTGAAGCGTTAATGTTTTGTTATTATTTGTCCTTCAAGCTGCTTTAAGTCGACAAGGCTCAAAAAAAACTTTGAGCACTAGACATGACTTGAGCCAGTAACTTTCTGAATGCCAACCAGACGCTGTAATGGTTTAGCCACTGGAACTTACACCGTCTGGAGCTGAGAGTTTTGACTAGCCTTGATGAATACAATAGCTTAAGTGGCTTGTAGCGAAAAGCTTGAGTTTTATGATGCCATTTTAGACGAGACAAAATAAGATGCAGTTTGCGTAAAGCTTGGCTTAAAAGAGATAGGAAAGATTCCTATAAACTGAACAAAAAATCATGTCCACGTTACAGACTACAAGACCCTCGGAGTCGTGCTCGCGTAGATGAAGTCGAATTTTAATTCCAATTTTACATTAGATTTTAATGTCACTTAAGTATGAAGTTGGAGTTAAATTTTAAATTTGATTTAAAATTTAACTTTCTCATAAATTTGAATTTAGATATAAATAGCAGATGAAGACTGCTGACACTTCAACTAATACCTCGATTCATTTCAAGTCTTCTTTTCTAATTTTTAGACTCCGTGGGTATCTCGTGGACATTCTTCATCTATGGCTGTATTGGTTTTCTGGCAGTCGTCTTCATTTATAAATTTGTACCAGAAACTAAGAACCGATCTCTGGAGGAAATCAATGCATTATTTAGTACAAGGTAGGTGGCGTGTAATTAACTTTACTTTCTGGAATTCCTTAGGTCAGTATAATTGACTTTCTAAAATTTCTTAAGTCACTACCATCGAGCTTTTCCAAAATAAATTTGCTTGATCTCTGTAGTCCATGACTCGGTGTTTATCACTAACTACAATAAAATGTCACATCTGTACTTTTAAACTCAAGACCAGATTATCTAAAGTCTACATCTGTAGATATTATTAATGATGTCATTATTTCCTTTCGTCCATTCTGTTCCAGAAATTCATTCTTGGAAAAATGTGCGTGTTTCTCGAAGTGCTCTTGCTGCCATGGAAATTATTCCACTGTCACTTCAAATACATCACAGCATGTTGGTTTGCTCCAAGACGACGACTGGCAAATATAGAACGTTTCAATAATGAAAGTATAGCGTCAGTCTGGCGCTGTTTTAACTCTTTCCAGTCCACAGGTCTCTTTGTCAAGTTCAGTTGTCTGGCATTACCCATATTAAAAACAGAAGAAGGACTTATAAGGACAGGAAAGAGTTAAGGCGCATTCCTTTTGAGACCTTTTCCAGCTGAGGTATGGATGGAATAGTGCTCTCTGTTCTGCTTTTGAGTGCAGAATGCACAGATCACATAATTTTAAGTTTTTTTAAGTTTTCGCACAATTTGTCCCGCTCGAGGTCGCAGGTCGATGGACATGATTTTTTCACCGCCAATTCAAACTGATTTCAATCCAGGATACATTTTGCTGGGACAAAATTTTAACCATGAGCCAAGATTTCCACATTATACCAGAAGGGACGTGTCCCCCCTGGTATAATGTCCAGCCTTTTATTATCTCGTTAGTCCTAACCTTGAATTAGGTAGTTTTGATCTTGACATTCATTTCTAAGATATCGTCACAATACTATTTGGCATAAAATCTTAATAAATACCCCAACATTCATGAGATTTTTCTTTATTTAGCAGAACATCTTTCTAAAGATTTGCATTATTCAGTCAGGTTAGCATTTTACTACAGTTGGTTGTGCGATGATGCCATCCAATTTTCACGTCAGTATAAAGTCTACACGTGCAAGTGCATCTAATCTTTGTAAATTATTAATTAGCACTGAGTAAATAAATTAAATACTTAAAATAAAAAAGGTTAAATGTAAATGAAATATAATCGTGCAGTAAATGTGAATGGAATCAGTTATGTCGTCAAAATGGCAGTGATTATCACCTGATCTTTCTACTTACTCAGTTCCGGTTTTTCAAGGTGCATGTAGCACTTCGGCAGTAGCAGTTTTTAATATTTGAAAACAATGCAGTTTGGAACATTTGGAAGTTAGGCTTGTAGAACTTTGAGTACGTTTGCAGACATTGGAGTTCTTATAAAAGCTGTAGTTTTTCACTCATTCTTGTTTGTAGATGTCTGCGTTTTTGGAGATGTAATTTTGACTAATGTAATCTCATTTTACCTTTACCGTACAATATTTCATTTGCTTTTTTACTTTTTATTATTATTGTTCTTTAATTTAAGTGTTAGCATTAATTTCACATTGAATAATTTATAAAGATTGCAAGCGCGCGTGACAATCAACTGTATCAAAAACCTTAACCTGATGAAGAAAGTAGACCTTTCAAAACATGTTCGACGAAGTAAAGAAAAATCTTCAAAACATCGTGATATTCATTGATTTTCTAGGAATATAATAAACAAGTGTAAATTAAGTAAGTTTTACCTGGTAAATTTGCTATAAATATATTACCTTTGGATAAAATCATTCCACATATAAACTATTGAATAATCCAAAATTGAAGCCCATAAGGAAACAAGTTACCGCTTTTCTCCCTTACGTTTCACCAAATGCTGACATATTTGTGCAAGAAATTAAAATTTACTGACGTATCGTTGATGGTGACCAGGGTTTTTCTTGCTAATGTTTGGTTTTGAATTTCATTCTTCGCTCCATAAGACGCCCTAAAAATGTTGTGCTATGCAAATTAAAACTGCGCGGGAAAAACTGTGATTCACGTCAAGAAAAAGAATGGTTGCGCAAATCGGCTGGGAACATTGCGCACGTGATGTTGTCTTGTGATTTTCACATGATGACTGATGTTGCGCATTGAAATATTACTTCGTTCAAGGCCTTACTTCTCAGTGTGCTATATCAAATTGCGTCCATCTCTCACTAGCAACCAGAAATGCGTCTTTTGGTTTCCGCCCTAACATTCTACGCACGTCTTGTGGTGTCTTCTGCTGATTACCAACCTCTTGGCCAAGGAATCTTCATACCAGAAACCAACATTCTGGGTAGATTTACTGGCGGAATTCCAATTTACAAGAATTTATCTTCGAGTTGTTTTCAAACTGCGCCAGCTCCATGTTCTTCAAAGGGTCATGCATTTTACGAAAACACCAAGTCATTTTACCACAGCGTTTCCACGAAAACTGATTTAGCCATTTCGTTTGAAGCGGATTTCAGTCTTGGTTTTACCTTAGATGTCACAACACAGTCTATAGCTGGTAACAGCAGGACAGTGAGTGGAAGCTCTTTGAATATCTTTGCAGAAACGAAGGAAACTTCTATCGAAGAATGTTTAGCAACTTCACAGTTGAACGACCAGCTTGTCACTGACTTCAAGAACTTAGCTGCAACAATTGATAAACCTTGGAATGATGAGTCGTGGCAAGATTACGATGTCTTCCTCAGGCAATACGGTTCTCATGTGATTGAAGCAGTGACTTATGGTTCAAGCGTAAGACAATATGCTTTTGCTGACATCAAGAAACAGTACACCGAGAAAAACTTTAATGTGAGGACTTGTGTTGATTTGTTTGGGATCCTTGTTTTAAAAATAATCAACATTACCGCCTGTTCTGGAATCACGCAAGAAGACATTGATGTTGTTGAACAAATGGCAATGAGTGATCAACTTTACGTGAGAGGAGGCACAACAGATACGCGAAATAAACTTATCGAGGATCCAACTCCTGAACTCATAGATCAATTCCTGAATGAAGCAAATTACACCAATGACCCAGTTCGATACCATTTTAGGCCAATCTGGGAAATCTTGGAAGAGCAGTTCAAGGCCACACCATACATAGCACAAGCTGAAAATCTAAAATATTATTATATGGGCTTTTTGAATTTTCACTGTCCATACCAAAAGGATGGGGATCAAGTATTGCAGGTTTTCAATGTAAGTGAGGACACCTCATCAGGTGTTCCTGGGTTTGCCTGTTCACTGGCTCCAGAAGGTTGCCATAGTGACCATGACTGTCATTATGAGATTGGTGTATACTGTGGTTGCAGTGGTGCATCCTGTGTGCAGTACGTTGACACTACACTTGACACTGGGGAAGTACGACCTAAGGCTATAATTAACAGAGGATCAGGTTTAAAAGGATATGGGTGTGGGTGGAAGGTTTGGGGTTCTGAATGTGAATGCAGCAGTGAGAGCCACAGTCGCACAGTGTTATGGCCACAAATGTCACCAGGAATCAATTAAAAGGCGATGGTTATAGTTATAATCCCCATTTCCCTCATGATAAACCCAGTGCAAACTCACAAGAAAGCCCTGAAGTGTAAAGTATGGTCAAAAAAATTCAGATACTGTATGAGTGACAATGACTGTTTTGATTAGAAGTGAGGTAACATTAAAATTAAGTAGAAATGGAAAATAACAATGGTTTGGTATTTTTGACGTGTCATGTCAGGTGATAGTATTACATTGAATGACACCTTTAAAAGGAATTTAACTGCTGTCTTTTTCACTGAAATAACCTCAACCCTACTTTGGATTTACTAGACAAGTCATAAATGGCAAATTTGCAGCTGTTGTCTCTGACCATATCCCACAGGTGCAATCCATTATAAAACTTTGAAGGTCACAGAAACACCAGTGACTGCAATAAATGTGAATGGCTTACATCGGCAATAAAAAATCATTGTGAGTAATCTTTGAGAAATTACTGTTTTCCCAGCTTCATGTTTTTATGGAACAGAAAAGTAACCTGCCTTGCTAAGAACTTGGCAACAGGAGCTGGGATCTGCACAATGAGGACATCTTACCATTAAACACCCCTTGGCATATTGGGATGAAATTTCCATTTTGGTCAGTGTATAAGTCTAACTTTTTTCAACTGGGATAACCTTGGCCTGCTAGGTAGCTAGGTCTACTATGAACAGACTACATTTCAACTGGACATTTTCAGTAATTCTGCTGTCTTGCCTCCATGTAAATATATTAATCCTATGAATAATAGTTTCCACCTGATACCTGGATCACTGTGGTAACAGTTAATGTTCTTTAGTTGGTGATTTCTTTCCAGCAGTTGTGTGATTGTATTTCATACACCAGATTTAATGTTGATAAAACCAACATGGCTCCCAAATCCAATCTTGTCCCTTCTACTTGAAAAGAACCGCCTGTCTTCATCACATGATGTACAAAATGTAACCTTGTTAAAAGCTGGCAAGTCTTGAGACCTATCATAAATTATGATAAAAAATCAGTATAATTATACCTATTCATGCCATAATCTTTAACTGTTAACCTATTAAGGGACAAGGATGAATTCTGGAGTTTTATGGGGCAACAGCCCCTACACAGGTTAAACCTGCAAAAGCCAGCCAAGATATCTCCCATTGAGTGAAGGTAGCCAATATTAGCCACAGAATTCCTGAAGGTTGGTTTGAGGTTAATCGTTTGATTGGCAATTGTACATAAATTGTGTAGAACTGCCAATCAAAATAGTGAAAAAGTACTGGTAATAATTATCGATTATGATTTCACTAAAAACCAAGGTACAGATATTGAGTCTGTCAAAGATTTCTGGTGTCACTGTTTCATTAAGTACTGATATGCATTTCATAAAAATATCTCTCTATCTCAATATTCATTTTCTTAAGTGCCAGGAAGTTACTGCAAAAATTTGATTTTATATTTGTCCCAGTGTATGTAGCCTTCATCCAGTTTTCAGGCTCAGATTTAAGTTCTGAACATTGATGGTCAAAGACCAATCATAATATAAAGATCAGAGCCCAGCTCAGAATTCTTAAGTGTATCGCCATAATGAAATAGGCAAGTCAAAAAGTTTTAAAACATGTTTACTGACGTTTCGTTGCCGCGTGCAACATCTGCAGAGTGTAGGGTTACAGGGATGAGAAAAAAACTATTTATATGAATCTATAATTACATACTGGAATAATTAGGCGGCTAACCAATAGAAAACTGGGAGACGTGACAGGAAGTGACACGCATACGGAAGAGGAAAGCATTAGAATAAAGAAAGAGGTGTGGAAGAGATGTTTTCGTTGAGAGACGGTTTGTATTTAGAAATTAGTAAACTCTCACGAATGAGGAGTTCAAAGTTAGAGGAAGAACAGCAGGAAGAAATAATGGAAAAATCTTTGGGAGAAATGGCGTGATTAGTCTGGCGAGTATGAGCCTGGATACTGGAAGTAGGAAACAAAGTGGTTGCTCGTTTCTTACCCGTTAAAGGCGAAACCCCCATGTGTTCTGACATACACGTGTGTAAGTGGCGCCTTGTTTGGCCCAAATACAATGCTCCACAGCAATGACACGTATATTTGCTGACAACACGCGATCTCATTAACATGGGGGTCCGGTCCTTGAAAGGGAAGAAACCAGACAACCGTCTTCCGGAGACCAGTTCTCGTATGAGTAAGACTTCAAAATATTCCAGAGATACACTGTACTTATAGAAATTTATATACAACCATATTAAAATAATATAGAGGGAACCTCAAAAACAATGTTGATTGTAAAATAGCGATTTTGTCGTGGTAACAAATTTAAACACAGTTTTTAAATACGTAGATACCATGGTGATTGGTAATTTAAGATAAAGTAGGTTCCTTTCACTTGGTTCCTTCAGTGCTAGAAAGCAAAAACTCTCCTTGATTAAATGTTTAATTGACCGTACTCATAAGATTGCATCTAAGAAATTTCAAAGTGATCTTGACAAGTTGAAATCTGTATTTTTATCTAATGGCTACCCGGAAAGTATAACTTGATAGGGCTTTTAATCAAAGTGAAAAAGGCAAACCAATTGGACCAGCTAAATATCCAGTCTATTTAAAACTTCCATGGATAGGACAAATTTCCGAAACTTTTGGACAATCGATTAAGCTAATTACTAAGCAAACATTTTTTGTTGCTAGATTCGTTGGCATTTTTTCGACGAAAACTATCCTCCCACCCACTCATAAAGAGTCTACCTGCTTCTTCATCTAGCTGTGTTATTTACGAATTCAAATGTGAATGTGGATCTCGCTATGTGGGTAGAACTAATCAGAGACTGAGTGGTAGGATTAAACAACATGTTCCTAGCGTCATTAGAAATAAAACTCAGCCATCACGTTAACAATCAGAACGACTATGCCGTTCCAGTCAATTCATCAGTTGCGACTCAGCTGTTGGCAAACATCTTTTGTCCAACAAGTCTTGCGCCGAAACCTACTCAGACGATAATTTTAGAATTCTTTACAAATGCCGTTCCGCCTTTGAATTGAAGGTGATGGAAGCCATTTACATAAAACTTAATGATCTTGATCTGTGCCGGCAAAAGGAATTTGTTTTCCAAATATCCCTATTTTGACCCTCCCACATACCGTTTGGTCGATGTCATCAGTTTTCTTTAGACTATATAAGCAGGTGATATGTTTCTTTAGTTAGCAGACGTATAGCACTTGATAAGTGGTCTGCCGAAATGCATCGTGCTTTTTCCTAATTCTTTAGGCTTATTCTTTACGTAGAATTTTACCTCTTTAAGTTTCATACAGTTCTTTTAAGAACTAAACTATCCAACAGTCTTTGGTAACTGTGTATACCTCTTTAATGTGTATATTACTCTTCATCTTCTACTTTATCTTAAATTACAGCTCACCATGGTATCTACGTATTTAAAAAATGTTGATTGTCTTTTAATGACCAGTTTCTTGATTTAAAAAAACGTGGTGTTTATTTTTTTGACTGTTAAAGTAAACAATTTTTCAACAAACCTTCTACCATCATCTATATTATCTGGCACTAAGCCACACTCCTCAAGCTGAAGTCGAATTGCTAGCCTTAGGTCAAGATGAGGTTTGACTGAAGAGGATTGAGGTTGCATCACCACATCATGACCATATCTCTCAATAAACTGTTTAGAAACTTCTTCACCAACTTCATAACAACATGGTCCTATTGAAGGACCAATAGCTGCAACTATATGTTTGGGATCACTGTGAAATTGGGTCACCATTATCTGAATAACTGCTTTCCCAATTTCTGCAATGATTCCTTTCCAACCTGCATGGGCAACACCACAGACCTGCAAAAGGACCATAAACTGAATCAAACCTAGACCAAGATGCTGTAGAATTTAGAAACAAGTCATTCTCAAACTTATTACCAATAGTTCATAACATCAACACAAAAC
Source organism: Heliopora coerulea (assembly GCA_030142905.1). NCBI lineage: Eukaryota > Metazoa > Cnidaria > Anthozoa > Scleralcyonacea > Helioporidae > Heliopora > Heliopora coerulea. Next base: position 86,775 of record JASJOG010000571.1, on the reverse strand, counting down.
AAATCAATATGAGTAGGAGTTCTGAATATGCAATGCCCTATGGCAAAAAAGTTTCCAACTTTCAGATTTTTTCAATAATGTATCAAGGATTCTGATCATTTTAAAGTTTACATAAGAAAAAAAATTCTCTTCTGATATATTGATAAGAGAGTAATTTCAAGTTAACACAATGCAAAAAAAAAAAGTCAGCAGAATGCTAGGGAAAATAGGGTTTTTTAAAAACACATGCTTGTGCAGATTACATGTTACTAACTCCAAATTGAACTACACAAGGTAGAAACTATAATTATCACCAATACAAAAGAAATGTAATATGTTAAGTAATCACCTTCTTGACTGGGTCACTGAAGAGAACTGGAGCACAGTCTGCTCCTGGTGCCATTAGTGTCACCTCCACCTGACTGGTTACCATGGCATCATATTTTGCAGGTTCAGTATCCACTCCAACAGCCCAAACACCAGCCTTGTGGGCACATTTGGCAACCTACACCATTAGAGTCATAATATACTTGAATGAGAGTACCTTTTGGAACTTTTTTATAGTTTCTAGGAATCAGAAAATTGCTCATAGGTATTAGATTAATGTATGTATACAGCTTATATTTAGACCATTAAATACTCCACTGGAAAGATATATATTTGTGTTCCCATTCACACTATAATAGTCATCTGGGAGGTCTACAAGTCCTCTCAGACTGGTCAATAACTCCTCAAGGTTTGGGTAAAACTAAGATACTCTCATATTTAAGAGATCACTGGCCACCAATCAGTCAGATGTTTACCTCTTGGATAAAGATAAATTACGAATGCTGTTCAGAAAGCCTTTTTATTGGAAGTACCAGTTTGCAACCATAAATAAATGGATGGTTGAATGGAATAAATGAATGAATTAAAGTGAACAAAATAACAATAAACCAATAACATAATTTTGCAAATAAACCTGTAAGTCCAGTTCTTTTGTGATGACATACCTGTAACATATAATATACCATGTTCCCAGGTTATTATTATTAATTACCATCATAGGTACATGTACCAACAACACCTTACTTTGATATTTTGAGGATCAAAGCTGCATGCCTTTGCAAATCGTCTTCTGTTTTCCTCAACACAAAACATTGGATCTTTTTTCTCTGCCTTGAAACTTAAATTAAGGGAAGAAAGAAACTTGTTTGTTGATATCCCACCAAATCTTGTAGAGAAACCGTGTGAAAATAATGAAGATGAGATTAAACTTGATTTAAGATGTATAATTTGTTGCTTATCAAATGCTGGAAGACCTCTGGCAAAATTCATAAGGGTTTGAGAGACCTTATCCTTCAGAGTTTGGTCTGGTGGTAAGGTAACACACCCAACTGTATTTGACTCTGGATGGTACTGATGCAGATTATAGGCTGGTGGATGATAAATCTGGTAAAAGAGCACAAATTTAACATTAATACACTGAACCAAACAGTTAAAAAACCAGCTGAATCACCAAGTCAGCTTTCAACATACATGGTAAGAAAAGGTGGAATAACAGTGACCTAAATGTCACCAAGTGAAGCAAATCAAGTTGATGAGTATCAGTTCATTAGGATTTTTTTTTCTGACACTGGAAAACATTTTTGCCATAAAATCACTGTATGAAGGTTGGCAAATCAAAAAGGCAAAAGAATACAGAACCATAAAGAGTTTTAACTTCACTTGATAAAGTTGGTGAATGTTCTTTAGATTCATAATTGATCATCAATACTTGGTGAGGCTAGGGGGGTGACTAGAAGAGGAAGAGAAAATTGGTGTAATCAGATCATTCATTGCTGTCTATGGCTTGTGGTAATTTATCACTGGACACTAGTACCATTGTTCTTGACTTCTTGTAGGTAGAATTGTTCAGAGACATTTCAGTTGAAAGACAAGCAAAAAGGAAAATAAAATGCAGAACACATGAATAATATATGAAAGGAACTGATAAACAGGTTATTCCTCAGAAAGCTATTTTTACTCTTCGACACATTCTCTTTGACCCTGACAGGGTAATAAATGGTGATGATCTTGGGTAACTTAAAATATAGCCCATATTTTCTGCTTGAAGAATGAAAAGAATACTGATGCTACTATGTATTTTTAAATGACAATAGTTTAACAATCACCTCCTGAAATAATAGTTTGATGTATTCCCTGTCAATTATTCTACCATGAATTAAATGAACATTTTGAATGTCTGGTAGCAATCTGTCCAGGTAAATTTTGCCGTGATATATGCTTTCTGCAAGACTTTTGCAATTTTCTGTGACGTTGATCAATCCATGCTCAAAATGTTGGTTCTTACACAAAACTGACTTCAAATTGCTGGCAACTTCCTAAAAAAAATTAAGCAAAATTTCAACAAAATTGCTTTTTTGGGTATTTATTAGTCAGGAGTTTTTTTAACTTGAGCTCTAACTTACTTCGAAATTCGATAAATTGCCATCTCCTACAATAACCACAACTACTTTTGTATCATCCTTAGAAAGTTCAGAGACCTTATTGGCAACAAAATCTAAATCATTGAAATCTTTATTCCAGTTTTGACCAACCAGAATAATGATTCCTTTGGGTCCTTTCTCGTTCATTCGAATAGAAAAGTTTTTCTTTGTGCAACATACGTGAACTGTTGCACGAACAAAACTCTGTCTATGAATTAAAAACCACAAATGGAATGTGGAATCTTTGTCTTCTCAGAAAGTCCAATAACACTCGTGTAATGTCGAACGGTTAGTCCCGAAATGAAAAGCACACTCACCCGGAAGATGAAGGGGAGGGGCCAATTAATTACAAAGAGTTCTAGGGTCGTCCCCGCATCCAGACCGTTTAATCCCACTTCATAAATAATATTACTTATGTATTGCAACTGTTTGTTAGATCGTTAATTTCATTTTAGTAAAAACTCAACATAAACTGCGAAACGAAACCGGTATGAAACCAAATGTACAAATTCTTAAACATATTCTTAAAGCATTCAGCCGTAATTTAGTTTCTTATACCACCAAGTATCGGTTCACCAGTGGCGCGAAACAGGAAAAAAGAAAAACAACAGTTTGTGACTACGCATCTCATTGGCTGAGAGCGCTGCTGGCTAGCACGTGACTAATTAAGTGAAAGCCGCACCAGACGCCTTAGCTTTCTGATCTTAGGACGATAAGGAAAGAACTTTCTGTTTACTCAAACGAACGTCTTGAAATTGGAAGTTAGATAAACCATGGAGCGAACTGGTAATGAGAGCGAATCCAAGGAGAGTTCTGTGGCTGGTAAACCTGGAAGAAATAAACTTAACTGTAACATTGCATGCCTCGACGGGACCAATTTCACTATAAACATTGAGGTAAAGTGCATATCTAAAGCGTAAGATAAGCTTAAGCCTAAGTCTTTGTAGTAACTCCGTAACGGTGTACTAATCACGTCCCACTCTGTCCTATTTTATTTGAGAATCACTCGAATGTCTGTTGCTGAACAAACCAATACGTAATCCAAACAATCAAAAGTGGGTGGTATCGTCACAGATTCGCTGAGCTGTGCTGCACTTAAAATGATAAAATGCTTAACAATGAACGAGTTCGCAGATTTTCTGTGACCGAATCAAGGTTTTGATTTGAAATACTATCTTGAACTAATACTAATTTGAACTGTTCACAGTTCAAACTTAAACTTCTGATGTAAATTTAAAGGAATAGATTGGTAGTTCACTTCCCCAATTTCACTTTGAATTTACTACGCACTCTTCTGCAGTTGTACTTCGCTTTTCACCTGTTCCATTAGAATAACTTTATGTATTTCGAATAGTGATGTTTCCAATGTAATGTTATTAAATGTGTGTATCTAAACACGTCTCTTGAACTAATGTATTCTCACTCGTTCGGTGGGAAACCCTCAACAGCCAGAATACTCAAGACAAATCTATAATTATATTTATATGTTAAATCGGTTCTGCGTTTCTGTTCCCACTTCTAGAAAAATGCCCGTGGAAAACTTTTGATTGACAAGATATGCCAGCACTTGAGTTTGGATGAAAAAGAGTATTTTGGGCTACTTTTTGTGGATAAGAGTGGGGGAAAGGTGAGTTTGGGGTGGTTCAAATTGATATAGTTACTGTTTCTGGGCGAGTGGTGGTGTGTCACGCGTTTGGGAAGTCACTACTTCAGATATTATTCGTAGTTTTGTCTATTTCCTGATATAAACATCCTGATTAATAAATGTTTTTGTTGTATCAGCTAATTTACTTCTTGCATTTCTAGTTGTGAGGTATCATTGTTCCATGTAATTCACAGAAAATTTCTTTGGTGTAAACTTTTAACCTTGCCTGACAACCTGACGTCAAGTTTGATTAATCATTGATGAAAATAAAAGAAAATTATTAATCCCATTTATTTCCTGCATATAGCGTTGGCTTGATACCCAGAAACCAGTCAAGAAACAGCTAAATGGTCAGTGCACATTATTTTTATTAAAGAGTTTTGTTTTGAAGAGATTTTTGATGTTACTAGAAATTATATTTGCATCAGAAATAGCTTTTAGTGGAGTTCAAATTCTAATAAAAGACTGCATCATGTTTATTTTTGGTAGTGTGTCTTCAGGCACATTACATGAAAAAGCCAATATTTGAATGTACTTTCAGTCTGAAAAAGTTTTGCAATGAAAAGCATAATGCCGTCTGAAAATAATTGAAGGAGGTTGCAAAGTTTTGATAGTTTTTAAATGAAGTTTCACAATATCTCAAAGGGATGGCCAAATAATTTTGTCAAATGTTTTACCTCCAGGGGAAAAAATGCTTGTTGTGCTTGTTGGTATGTTAATTAACCCATTAAGAGGTACTCACAGGCTTTGCTCAATAACCTTGCTTGGTGTTGGACCGAATGATAATTGTTCTGAAGTGTGCCCTTGCACTGTAATGGTGCTTAAGATTAATTTTTAAAAACTTAGCTCATGACATTTTGATCAATATAGGTCCTTCATGCATATTTCTTCGAGCAGTACTGCCAAAGTCACTTTTCTATTTAGTGCTGGTCATTGGCATATGAAATTAAGCAGACAGAAGTAACTCATTTAGGCTACAAATTGTTCAGGAATGTTGCTTTTGATCCAATCATGCCCAAGGTGCCCCTTTCCATTTTGTTCTGGCTTGCACAAAGCTATTTCATAGAGTAAGGGAAAGATGCTGACTGGATGTCTTCAGTAGATTTTAATAAGTAAACAAATCAGTCATGAAAATGTAGATATGGCTTCAGGTTTGGTTTTGATATAACATTTAACAAAATCTATCTGCAATCTGTGAAGAAACTGATACATGTCCAAGACTTGACTTGGTTAAATCTCTGAAAAATGATTATCAGTTTGGAAGTTGAAAAAACATCTTTAATCACATTTTTGTGTCATGCTAAAAACCAAGCCAAAGGGATTATTTCTTACTGCAAACAGGCTTAAGGTTCTGGAATCAAAATATTGTGATGAGTCATACATTCTTCTGTAATTTTGCATGTTATGCTACTGGAATATTTAGGTTAAATTGAGTATTTAGAAGATTTAAGACATTTGACAGTGATAACTGATCAGAATTTTATAACATAACAAACTAAGGAAATAGCTAAATTTGAATAACAATTGCTGGGTATGGAAATTTTTTTAAGTATCATTTGGGCTGGATTTTGAACAAAGAAGATAGACTAAACAATGTATCCAAGATAAACATGACATGAAAACAAGAAAGATTGACAGTGTTCACTTGAAGAAAAACTATTTATTGACTGCCCCACAGGCTATGTGTATGATGACTTGGTTGTTTTAGTTATATTCTGATATGTTTCTATATATATTTGGAATATATCTGTATTTATGTCTTCAGATATGTAGAAATTAAAATTCAGAATAAGCAATTCCAGTCTGTTCCATTGGAGTAGTGAGTTCAATGAAACTATGGCAAAGTAACTAGTTGTAACATTAACTCAGGTACCCCACACTGCAGGTAGAAATTGTCTGACATTGGTCTGAATAAAGTATTAATATGTGCCCTTATCTCTTAATGGTTTATAAAATCTTCTATTAATAAAATTTACCTAAAACCAAAGGTCACTTTTGCCTAAGGTTTGGTAAGAGTATGATTAAATTGCCAAGACATATTTCTTAAATGTCCAAATGTCAAAACATGCCTATCCAAATCTGTTTTACTGCATGCCACATGCAGTTTTCTGTCATCCTTTATTATTATTATTATTATCATTATTATTATTATATTACTATTTCTTGACTGTCTTACTGGGATTTCCAGCTCCTCATGGTTTAGGGCTTATGGAACCCAAACTATTTTGCAAGGGTCATAATCAGCTGAATAAAATTTTCTGGTGTTACCAAGAATGAACTCTAAAAAGCTAATCTAGAGGTTAATGTGCAAATTTAGTGAATTGAATGTATTCTATAAAAAAACCATGACCAGCTGACAACTTTATAAAGTGTAAAATGAAACAAATTCTGAAAAGGAAAGTCATTTTGAAAACTCAAGATTTGAGTTAAAAATCAAGAAGCAGAATTTAAACAGAGATATTTCAACTTTATTTCAAAGTCACCATCAGACTCAATATTTATGAAAGGATATACTACAAATAGGATATACTACAAAAAGTGAGAGTTGGTGATAAAAATTGGGCTACAACCTTTTAACATATCATGATGCCAATTACTGGTGGAAAACAGAATCTAAAGATGACAATTACACAAAAAGCAACAGTTCTTTGCTAGCTTTTAGACCTGAGTTCAGTTCTAGTCTGTTAAATTTTATGTGTAGTGCTTCCATCAATGGAAGTTTGTTAGTATTAATGGATTTAGAAGAGTAAAGGATTTCAAAGTTCTAAAGATAAGATTGTTTAAGGAAGAGAATGTGTCATGAGAAGAGCATAGATCATTAAATCAGTCATATTGATCTTGTCAGCAATGAATTGAGTGTGTTTGCATTCTAAAAAATGTTGTGCAACTGCACCAGAGCTAGTTTGAGTAGCATGTTCGGGAAGGTGTTTATGGAGGCAGCAATCTGTTTTCCCTATGTACATTTTATTACAGCCTGGACAGGTAATGTCATAGATGGCATTGCTGCAAGATAAATTGGGAATTTTGTCTTTGTTTGAGATAGAATACAGTACTTTTTTCCTGCTATAAATAACAATGAGTTTGACAGGTTTGTTAAGGTGACATCAAATTTTCATTAAGCAGGATTTAAGTAGATTTTCACCTTGTCGGCATTGGTGAAAATCTTGTTAAATCCTACTTATAGAAAATTTGATGTCACTTTAATGATCACCTTAACAATTCATTTGACTGTTTAGATTCTGTTTCTTGATTTTTAACTCAAATCAGTTTTCAAGATGACTTTCTTTATAGGAATATATTTCATTTTATGTATTCTATAAGCTTTCCTGCTTTTCTTTCACATCACATTTCCTTTTGGCAAAATGCTTATATTGCTCAAAACGTAGTTGTTTTGTTCCCCTGTCATGGTAGTTTATCACATTAGATAGATCTTCCTGGCCTTCTTAACCTTGTAGCTAAGTTATGAAAGCAGATAACTGCTACCATAAAAGAAAGGATCATACATTTGACTTGTTACTGCTGAAGGCTGTTATTTATATTTTATTAGCCAGACAATTTTTAAATCAAAAGTACTTGAGGATAGATCTTTAACTGCATGTCCTGTTCCACTAATACCAATACCATTCGTTTTCTTGGTTGTCCAGGTTGTGAGGCAAATTTTGAGTTTGCTGTGAAGTTTTTTGAGCCTCGTCCAGAGGAACTGAAGGATGACTATACAAGGTAAGGAGTTTGGACATGGTTTGTTTTTACTTTTCAATGAAAATCTGATTTGTTGACAGGTTATGTTAACCTCTTAACTCACAAGGTTATAAAGATGTCTTTGCTTGATGAGTAGAATTGCCTGGTGTTATCCAGAGAAATGTAAAAAAGGGCCATTATGAAGTACATAGGTTCATATAAACATATAGGGAAAAGTCTTAATTAAAAGTACCCAAAAATGCTTAGGTATTGGGTACAATGTGAGCAAAGCAATTCATTCATTCAATTAACAATTTTATCAATTTCAAAGTTAATTCACTCATTTGTATAGGTACAGCACTTGTGGCTCTAACGTGATTTTTTTTGTTTGTCTTCTCAATCTGTGCTGGTCATGTAAAGTATCACGGGTGCTATGTAGACATTCATCAAGGTCATTTAAATTACATTTGAATCCAAAATCACCATTATACCACCAATTTGATAGCAGAAAGTACAAACCTTATGCTCAATTCGATTATGGTGCATTTTTAAGCTCACGTCAAAATCTCTGCATTGTTGGATGTAAAGTAAAGAAATGACTTGTAGGAAACATGCTATTTTTTGTCAGTTTTTGACCATTATACTTTATACCATATATCTAATGGCTATGTTAGAAATTATTACAAGTATCTCTTTTTTTATTCAAAGCTTACTCTGCAGAGTTTGTAACAGATATTAGAAAACTTACTAATATTACTGAGATTAGTTAGAATTGCTGGTTAGAGGTCTAATTCGTAACCACTGTCCAATCACAACTATTTAAGTAATCCTCATACAGTTTTTTTGTTTCATTTTGTCCCACTTCATATAAATTTTACCCAGCCTTGCATGAATTCAGTAATGATTTCACTCCATATGCAGGTAATTGATGATTGTTTTTAACCTCAGGTATCTCATGGCTCTTCAGCTTCGAGAGGAGATTGCCACAGGAAGGTAAGTAATAGAAACACCAGGATTATCTCCAGTACAGTAAAAAACTTTGAATAACAGAAGTTATAGGGTAAGAAGATTTCATTTTATTTAATCATTTATTTATTTTGTGTAGTTTACCTTGCTCATTTTCTGCACAAGCATTACTTGGATCATATGTCATTCAATGTAAGTACTAGCTTTATGGTAAAATGACTGTTCTGATAACTGGGTGTGTGAAAATGGGTGGAAAGTAAGGGTATTAGCGAAAATGTATGGTGATTCATTGCATTGCTGGTATATTAAAATGCCATCATATCCCTTGCATTTTTCATAAAAATGTTCACGTTTAAGTTGAATAAGTTTAGGCCAAGATAACTTGGTGAAATATATTTTCTGTAAAATGTACAAGGAGCTTACATAAAGTGGCTTTAATTTTTTAAATTTTTAAACACATTTTTACTAGCTGAGTTTGGAGATTATGATCCTGTTCAACACAGAAGGAACTATCTTGATGGACTGATGTTTGCACCAGACCAGGTTGGCTATTAAATTAAAACAAAAATTATATAGAAAAGTTAGAAATTAAATGGCACAAGAAATACTCACCCATATACATTACCACGTTTGAAATTACTTTTTACACCAAGTGTGCATATGTAAACCCACATTGCCAATTCTTTAATTACAATTATACATGATTTACCAGTTGCTGTTTATAACAAGGGAAACATGATAATCTTAAGTTCTTTTTAAATTCTTTCTTAAATTCTTTTCTCCAGTCTCCAGAACTAATTGAAAAGATCAAGGACCTACACAAGCAGCACAAGTGAGTGATTGTCAATTTATTACAGTAAATATTATACTCCAAAGTTTAAGAACTTTATTTCATGCATATAAATTTCCATACATTTCTCATTGATTTCTTCAATTCTGTTGCATATGCTGTATTGTAATTAGGGGGCTTACTCCACAGGAAGCTGATCTTCAGTACTTGGAATATGCAAGAAAGCTGGCATTGTATGGTGTGGACCTTCATGAAGCTAGAGTAAGTGCATACTAATAATACTTTATTTATATAGTGTCATTTTGATCACTCTCCAATAGTGGTTTACAACCAGTGAAACAAGTTGGGTAAGTTTTAATGTATAAATGTAAAAGATGGAAAACTTACAATATGTTATCATTTTACATATAATTAAATTTTATAACACTGAATATAGATACTAGTTTACTGAAAAGCCTTCCTGAAAAGATGAGTCTTGAGTTTGTGTTTGAACTCTGTTAATTCACTCCAAGATCAAATATCCTGAGGCAAAGAATTCCATAACAGAGTGAGCAAACATTATTGCTGGACCTTCAGGTTATGTGTGTACGTGGGTATACCAGAAGAGGCTGGAGGGTATCAATGTACATGCAAATAGTACAAAAATAGTTTTAAACTTCAACTGTATTTGGGTTTCATGCTCTTCATCTTCACATTAGTTGTTTACACAGTCAATTGAAAGATAAAACAGATATTAAAGATTTCCTGTAAAACTCTTTCAAAGAGCTTATTGCATATTGCTCATAGATATGAGTGATTAGCTCATGTAGCTGGTCTAATGTACCCTTTAAGACCCAATGCAAACTGTCCATAATTCTCTCTCTGAGAAGTAAAATTGTCTGAAGTTAGACAGAGTATGATTTTAAATGGATGAATTAGTTACTGTAGATTTTAGCACTACAGCCTTTAACCTACTCAAGATAGTTCTTGACAGATAGAATAGTCTGGTGTAGGCACAGTAAATTTACTGAAGGCAAATTTGCACATTACATGCATAGAAACATGTACTCTACTTCAGGTTTGATATCAGATCTGTATAGAAAATTACAACAGCTCTTGATAGCAACATGGTGGCCACAGAGTGTATCAGTGTTAATGTATGAGCGATGCATGATGTATAGCAATGATGTTATATTGGGCTCAGATATTCATTCAGCTTCGTCCATCACACCGAACAACTTAGTCTGTCTTGACTCTTACTCTAATGCATCTTTTGTAAGTGAAAATGTTGTGATCGTTCTCTTGTTTTGTTGTGTACTCAAGCCCTCAATTTGTTTTATGCTCTGTTCTTACATGCTGCAATAGTTCTGCCAAGTTCATATCTATGTGGATCTGTCAAATCAAACAGATACAGTACTTACAAACCAAAGTATCAAACTAAGATACGTTTGTCCTCCTCAGAACTATTGCAGTCAGTAACAACAGGTCCAACAGAGCAATAGCTCTAACAGAACAGTCTAGGACATTCTAATTTAGGTTCAAATGGTATAATGCAGTATACGACAGCAAGATGATGATGTTGTGAAACTGCTGATCAGTCAGCACTGATACACTTTGGAACCAGCATGTGATCATCAAGGATCACTGGAATTCTTTTAACAGACCTGATATCTGGTTTTCTACAGACCATGCATTTATTGGCTGGCTAGACAGCCAGTAATTATCACTGTCATTGCTGTGTCTCATTCACTGTTATGATTGTCAATTTTTGAAAAGAAAAAAAAAAAGAACAGAAAAACAACAGAACTTCATCTTGTAGGATGTAGATGGAACGGACATTCATGTTGGAGTCTCATTTGTTGGGATAGCAATCTACAAGGATCAAATTCGAATAAATAAATTTCCTTGGTAAGTTATCTTGTCAAACTTTGTGAGCTTGCCAATAAGATATTAAGGTACTGTTTTTCATGGCTGCCATTCTTGCTGGCACTATATGTGTTGTTGTACATGTCCTTGTTCTCATAGTGGCTGTAGTAATACTAGTAGTTGTTGTGTTTGTAGTTGCTGTTTTTGTTGTTGTAATTGTTGGTGTTTTTGTAGTTGTTTTTGTAGTTGTTGTTGTTGTTGTGCTTGTTCTTTGTAAGCAAGAGGTTTTCCAGTGGCCTGTACGTATGCTAAAACATCTTTGAATCGTCATTTCTATGTTTGTTTAGGCAAAAGATTGATGAAGTGAAGTACAAAGGGAGGAATTTCTTTGTGAAGACAAAGCCTGGTGAGGTGAGATTGCCTCGACGATCTTACTTGTGCATTCATCAAATAACAGTCACAGTTGTCTCAGACAAACAGGTTTCTTAATGTTCACACTACAAAAGAAACGGTACATGTTATAATAATGGACAGCCTTTCGGTTTGAAGGGGCAGGTGCAAGTAACAAGGCATCAGAGAATTGCATTTCACTACAAACAAAAGTTTACAAACGATCCTGAATATTCATAGAATTATATTTACATCAAAAGAAGCAGATATTGAAATGAAATACTGTATGATACAATGTGCCTTTTCAAATTGCCTAACGTTTAAAACATGGCATTTCCTCATTAAAATGTTTGGATGTCTGTTCCAGGACATACTAGTTGATAATGAGAAAATCTTCCTATGAGGTCGTTTCAGTTAGGTGTTTGTAAGTGCAATTGCAGTTTATTTCTACGCATGTGACAATTGATAAAGCACGTGAAAAATAAGTATGATAAATAAACAATTACATCTATTTCGTTGTCATGGCTATGAGAACTCTGAACATCATTTCTAGTTTTCTTGTGGGGACGCCTTTCCTAGTTAGTGACCAATTAATCTTATTTAAAGTATTTTCTACAACTTTGCAAACTCATTAGTAATTGACGAAAACACCAAGTAAATCATGCCCGCGGTGTCTCTACACAGGATAAAGAAACTGTTGTTGTTTGTGGATAAACTTCATGTTAGTTTTGTTTTACTTAGACAACATTCATTTTCCAACTTTGTCAATGAATGCGTAAAGTGCTTTGATTTCAAAACATGTAAAAAACTTGGTGTAAGTGCATTATTAGGTCCAGAACACTTGGTTGTTGCGTTGTGTTTTATATCCGTCAAAGCATTACTCTTTGTTTATTAAACGTATCTTCAGGTACAGTATTTTCCAAATGTATCCTAATAATTACTAAAAAAATAAATAAAAACGCTGAATGTGACTGTTGAAAATGTGTCGTATGTTATTAAATTTAAAGAAGGCTTAACCAGTTGAACAAGGATAAGCGACCTATGCTAATATCGTTCTTGTTTCTCTATCTCTCAAACTTTAGTACCAGTCATTTATGAGTACAGTGGTTTTTAAAACTCCAAATGATCGTGCCACTAAAGAACTTTACAAGTCTGTGGTAGAGCACCACACATTCTACAGGTAAACAATACAAGTAACAATATTGAATTGATAACACACCTTTAAACAATTGTTGTTATTATTATTATAATCATTATCATTATTATTATTATTATTATTATTCGACTCATTTTGATTGGCGTAAATTATCAAAAAGTGGATCGCTGCGTAGGCAGATTCGATCGAAACGTCTGAAACCTTTTTATGAACGTCGTTTTCGTTTTTGAATTTGTCATTGAGGATAAACTATGTCCTTTTTATCTCACAAAGAAACTATTTGATGAATTATAAGTGTATATGTTATGAATTAGTTGTTTATAATTTTTAACTTTCATTACTTCATAGCCTGCCACGCATTTTCTGTTTTATTGTAACGTGGAAGCCTTTACGTGTAAGACCTCCATTTTGAAACGCATTGATTCTTTATACAAGCCAAGTTTTGTTGTAAAAAAAAAGCACACATACGAAAAACAGAATGTCCAGCCGAAAGGAAATGTCCCGAACAGTTTCTCTGAAAGCCGGTCATCATGTGCAACCGCCTCCATAATTTAACATTCTGGTTTCAGTTATCAACTATCAAAAAAAATAATTATTATTTTTCCAATAATTTCATGCTGGTTTGTTGATGGAGACAATGTTTAACTGGAAGGAGCAGTGTGTATGTGCTCTGATATTAGCTCATTATAACTTGTATCCAGCTCACTTCCTAGAGCTTGGGCGACTTTGGGTTTACCGATTAATGTTGAAACTTTCTCTTCACATCACAGTTAATTTATCTTTTTGTCAATAGGCTGCGTGAGCCAGACTCTCCGAAAGGTGGCACTCTCCCGAGGCTTAATTCCAGGTTTCGGTACAGTGATCGAACGTTGTATCAACTCCGCCAAGGAGCCTACAACAGTTTACCTCGTGGAACGTTGACTAGAAGGTGGTCTGACCGCTACAGTGATCGAAGGAGACCACAATATGGAGAAGGGTCTGTCTTCGAAGAAAGAATGCCGCATGACGAGGTAACCTAGACTAGTTTTGTTTGTTAGACTGTGAACATGGTGTGTTGCGAGAATCAAGGATAGGGGCCATGGTGTTTATTGTAAGGTTGTGGTTATTTTTTATCAAATATTCTTTTTAAAATTTAATGATAATGATGTACTTCCCCAAGGTGCCCATTACTCATCCAGAACGAGCGAGAATAATGAGCGAGGATGAGCAAGAAAGATATCGTCAGGGTGCCGCCACGACGACAGGCATGAAGACAGCGGATGAACAAGGTAAACTTTTGTGGAGTTTTCACGGAGTTATGTTGAGGAAGTAGGGAGAAACTAGCACAAGGATAGGGGAGCTAGCGGGGGAGCGAAGGAGTTCGAACATGCACATGAGATTGAAAGAGGTGTGGTGCATACGTAGGAGGGGAAACAGGAGAGAGGACGCAAGCTTGGAGGATGGACACGGAAGATGAACGTGGAGGGTGAACATGCAGGACGATTCTTGCGGAAGTGTAAGGGGACAATGGGTACACGCACGAAGGTGGAAAGAGAGGAGGGAAGCACGTAGAGGAGGTTTAGAGATCGAGATGATGCATGCACAGGAGGTGAAAACAGAAGGAGGCAAACGATAATTTATTGGTATTTGGCTGTAATTTTAGCGTTTGGAAACCTCGTTCCACAATGTCTCATGATCCAGTAATTGTCCGTTTTGGTAAATGATTGCATGAGTTTGCGCAGTACAGATAGTCAGAGGCTCGTCAATGTAATGTCACAGAACACTGATTTCTGAATCTCTAACCCATGAAATGCTGTCGAGGATTTCAGTGAATGTACATTGTTTGTGCCGTTATTCTTTATCTATGTCAGACCACGTGACAGTAAGATTCTTAATTATATATTTCGCGGTTTTGTTGCACCTTTCAGTTCTTCTCATTTTAAACATTCTTGTTTGAAGACGTTCTCAATATGCAATGTCTCGTGTATCTAGAACAACCAATGGATGTCGTATTCACATTTGGTGCCTGCGGTCCTAATGCTGACGAGGTTTTCGAGAAAGAGAAGGATATGGTCAGCGGTTTCCTAGAAACCATTGAAGTGGCCGATACGTACTATGGCGTCATTGAATACGGAGAAACCAAGGCACACATAATGGCAAGACTGGGAGACTTCAGAAATAAAGAGAGATTGAACCAATACATCAGTACAATTCCAAGGAGTGGCGAGGGACGAGCTATCGATAAAGCCTTAGAGAAAGCGCGGGAATTGCTTTTGGAAAGCGGCCGAAGTGATGCAAGGAAAGCTTTAGTGATCTTTGCAAATGGAAAATCAAGTGCTCGCCTCGCTGAGCTCACGAACGAAGCGAAGCCATTACAAGATGCTGGTGTTAAGATTATTGCTGTTGGTATTGGTGATGACGTGGACGATGAAGAATTGAACATCATAGCAACCAATAAAGACAAAGTTATCTTAGCTCAACCTTATGACGAAGCTGCTCCACTCGGTCACCTTCTGGCAAACGAAGTGAGCGAAGGTATGAACTAAAAGTAAATTGACATGAACTGACCATCAGACCACCTACGAACGACCGAGTTAAATAACCTGTATTTGAAAGTGTTGCCCACCTTAAATCAAACGCCGTAATTAACCCCATTCGGCAGTGAAATATCATTGAGATTCCAAATAAAATTCTATTAAGCATAACGAGGAATATAACAGTCTGAAGCAATATTTTTGCGTTGTAGAAGGATGAGTTTGCATGTAAACTTGAATGTTTTTAATCCACCGTCGATAACAAACAATTAGCAAACGTTATCATCAAAAAGTCTGTGCTCTTAAATAAAAACAAGTACTTTTCGTAAATCGTTCCCAACCCACATGTTCTGAAATGACGAAGTTTTATACCTAGTCAAATTACATATGTAGTCAAAACTCTCCAAGCTGTTGTTTGTGGTGGATTTTGTAGTTCCGAAATTGTGTCCGATGTACAGGTCATTTCGAAGCCATGTCAAAGTTCATGCCAAGTTTACATCGAGTGCAAGAAGCAGGGACCTCGCAATGTAATGAAGCGACAACCCCCGTGATTAGAAGTAAACCCAAAACGTCGAGCAAAATTTCCCAAAATTCCGATAAGTGTGAAGAAAATTGTGTCATATAAAGTGGAACAAATGGCACATCTTTTTACGCGCATCGTGTAAAAGGGAAATGATGTTTTCGTGGAAATATGATGGAGATTTCTTACCGGTGTATGCGCATTTTTTATCAATCTTTTGTTTTCTTCTAGCTCCTTCCAAAGAACTGGTAGATCTGACCTTTGTTATGGGTGCCTCTGGGCATGATGGAGATGCAGCATTTGAAAAACAGAAAGAAGTCATCAATTCATTTGTAGATTCCCTGAAGACCAACGACGCTCAAATGGCCATAGTGAACTATGATGATAACTGCAGTGTGCGTGCTAAACTGGGCCAGTTCCAAGATAAAGACGATTTCAAGAAATGTGTTGACAAACAAGAGAGAACTGGCGAAGGTCGAGCTTTGGACGAAGCGTTAAATGAAACCGACAAGGTACTGAAAGAGACTGGCCGTCCAGGCGTAAGAAAGGCTGTGGTGGTGTTTGCTAATGGTAAATCTGGTGCTGCGATTGTTGAACTGGCCAAACAAGCTCAGGCTTTGCATGGCAGTGACGTGAAAGTGGTGGCTGTTGGCATTGGAGATGATGTCAGTAAAGAAGAACTAAAAGCAATAGCTAACACTGGAGTCATTCTAGCACACCGAGATCAAGAGAGTGACGCCACTGCAAAATCTATTGCTAAACTAATCGATATCCAGTCAGGTAAAAACAAACTTTGAATATTTAAATGAAACGTTGATAGGAAATTAGTCTTGAATGATATAAAAAAAAAATCATATTTAGGTACCAAAGCTAGCGATGATTTTCCCTCATGGGTCACTCCAAGAGCATCGTATCCTTTCCAGCAGCTCTTGTCAAATATATTTTTATCATAAATTTGTGGTAACTTATTCGCTGATTGTCTGAAAGCCGTATTTGAGTATTTCGACAGAAATGACAGCCCACTCCATCACATGCACCGACCTGTACTGTAAGGTGAATTTACGCTTTTGTGATAACAAAAAAAGAGTCGTATTGTAAGCAGCCTTCCTCTTAACAGATCTCCTGTGGGTCTTCAAGAGGTCTTTTGCTCCATAATAAACACTCAGTGATGACTCAGCTATTCCTTATCATTATGATTTTATTTATGTTTGGTTTTAGAAGCAGCCCAAGATGCACTGGACATTGCATTTGCCTTCGGAGCTTCCGGTCCAGATGCTGATGCCGTTTTCAAGAAAGAGAAAGAAATGATAAACCTTTTCGTCGAGTCCTTAAAAGTGCACGACACATGCTATGGTGTCATTGATTACAGCTCTGAAGCTCGGATCCAGGCCACTTTCGGACAGTTCAGTCGTAAAGAGGAACTGAAGGCCCATGTTTTATCTATCGAACGGAAAGGAGAGGGAGTGGGTCTGGATAAGGCTTTGGCCAAATCTTATGAGTTACTCATTGACCAAGGACGGCGGGGAGCTCGTAAAGTCTTGATTGTTTTCACAAGTGGAAAGGCAAACGTGGGTGTTTATGAACTGAGAGCTTGCGCTAAAGTGTTACAGGACTGTGGTGTGAAGATTGTGGCTGTTGCCATCGGAAACCAAGTGGATGAACATCAGTTAAAGGAGATCTCCAGCGACGAACAAGTAGTTTATTCTCACGTGTCAGGAGATGGTACCTCAATTGTACAGCTCATATCTGATGATGTCGTTAGTGCAGGTAATGATAAAGTATAAAGATAGCTGTGGTGAAGAACGGAAAGGTTCCGCTCTTACAACGGTCATTCGCAGGGCCGGGTCATTGTAATGTTTTCCAAGGGCAAGCCTTCCCCGCGCCAATCATTCCGCTGACTTCACAACTCGTGCATTTGCTGCAGCAGTGCATTGGTTGTGTTTGTTGTATTCATAATTCTGATGGTGGGAATTTAATGATGTGGGCGAGAAGTGGTCTGTGTAATTTAACATATGAAATGTCATTTTGACCTAGAGTTAAATTTCTCGCAGGGGGGGAAGTTATTTTCGTGATCACGTGATACAAATTGACGATCGACGGAACTTAGTTTCTGGTTTTGTTATACCCTGTTATACAAGATCTACCACTGATAAATAAAATACTCTGGCATTAAGTTAAATGCTAAATGGGAAGAGTTTCCACCGTTTGGAAAGAGTCAATGCTGTCACTGTCACATATTCTAATATTCATTTCTTTATGCGTAGAAATAACTGGTGAACCGATTGATATTATGTTTGCCCTTGGATCTGGTGGTGCGGAAGCAGAAATGGTGTTTGAGAAGGAAAAAGATATGATCTACGCCTTTGTCAACTCCATTGAAACTGCAAACGTGCGGTACGCCCTGATAGAGTATGCAGAAAATGCCACTTTGCAAGCCAATTTTGACGAGTACAAGGAAAAATACGACTTCAAAGAGTTCGTTGATTCTGTGAAAAGGATTGGCGAAGGAGTAGGACTTGACAAAGCATTGCAGAAAGCAGCTGTAGTCTTTAATGGTAGCGCTCGTGCTAAAGCTAAACGCGTTCTGGTCGTGTTTACCAACGCTCAATCCAAAGCACGCTCACACGATCTTCAGAAACACTCCAAAGACTTACAAGAGTCTGGGGTCAAAGTAGTTGTAGTTGCTATAGGAAGTGACGTCAGTGAGCAACAGTTGAATGACCTTTCAGTGAATGGTGAGCCGGTGTTGAGAACGCAGCCTGATGATGACGTGCACACTTTAGTAAAAGGAATGGCAACTGGAGTGCTAAGCACTGAACCAGAACCACTGGGTGGTAAGTTGCTTGAATTATGTGATTAGTTTGCGGCTTCGGAAAGTCAGTCGTGAGAGCAGTAGCCTCTCAGCACAGACGTCAAAAGCTTTAATGTTACTTACGTAGTTGGGATAAGATGTCTGACATCATTTAGGTAAAGGTTTCTCAACTCTCTACGAACAGTCGTCGGTTTTCCCTGGGTTCTCCAGTTTCGTTTCACCAAAAAGGCAGGGAAGGTGAGTCAGGATGAATAGTTACCACAATTGGCGATGAAATCTGCAAACATGAATGACTTAAATTTGGTATTTGGAGACTATATGAAACTAGAACGTGTATTTACGCTTACTTTCTTAAAAATGGCGCTCCTGGGAAAGTTTGTCTTCACTACTGTGAGTGTGTTATTTATTTTTTTAATGTCATTTAGCTGTAGACGGAAGACCCAAGGAGAAGATTGATGTTGTATTCGCTTTGGGTGCCGCTGGTCGGGACGCTAACGAAGTGTTTGACAAAGAGAAGGAGATGGCGGCTTCGTTTATTGAGAACCTTAAAGATAACGACGCTCAGTTTGCAGTGATCGAGTTTGGCCACAAAGCAACCATAAAGTCCAAACTTGGAGCAGAAAAGGATTCTAGGAAACTTAAAGCCTCTGTTAAAGGAATTTCAAGAAGTGGTGATGGTAAAGGTCTTGATAAAGCCTTAGAACAAGCCGTGCAGATATTCCAAAACGAAGCAAGACCTGGGTCGAATCGTGTTCTTCTTGTGTTGACTAACGCAAAATCGAACTCTCGTTCGCATGACCTGAAAAGACACGCTCAAAGTCTTCACGACTGTGGTGTCAAAGTACGAGTTATTGCTGTTGGCAATGAAATAAATGAGGACGAACTACAACAATTGACAAGTGATGAGGTACCATTATTGAGAGTTCAACCGTATGAAGAACCGCATAGTGTTGTCAATAATGCTGCATGGATCGTTGGAGGTGAGTGAACGTTGGAAGATCATGAAGGTGATGTTTGCATGGTGAGATTTGCAATGGCGATATTCGCTTCCCCAAAACTCAAATCGTAGAAAAGTGTGGAAATACTCTCTCAAACTCACTCTGATTCTCTCCCTATCTCCGTCTGTACCTCTTTTTCACCACCTACCTCCCCACCTCCCTTACTTTCTCCCTGGGGAGGTGTCTAGAGTTGACACATCTCTCTGTGGAAAGAGTTGGTGTTTCTGTAGTTTTGTAGTTTTGCAGTTCTGTAGTTTTGGCAGACTCAGTTTCAGTGGCGGACACTTCAGGAAATATTGGGGGGGCGAGTGCCGAAGGCACGAGCCTTCTAGGGGGGTCTGGGGGCATGCTCCCCCCAGAAAATTAGAAATTTAGAATACTGTTTCTTGTTTGTTTTTCAACAATGCCATTTTGTTCTGTTATGTTGATTGTTCGTTGTTGTCGTTGTGTTTCCTTTTCTTAAAATGAAGACTTCCTTGTGCTTCCATTTTTCAAAATGGAAGCTTTAGCTGAAATTATTGGGGGGGACGATCGCTCCCCCTCGCCCCCCCTAGTGTCCGCCCCTACTTAGTGTATGTTCATTGCAGGAAAACAAGACGAGGTCTTAGACGTCGTTTTTGCTTTTGGTTCATTTGGTGCAACGGCTGAAGAAATGTTCGAAAAAGAAAAAGAACTTATCAACTCTTTTGTGGACTCCATCCAAAAACGTGATACCCACTTTGGTGTGATTGAAATCGGACCACGTGCTAAAATTTGCGCAAGGATTGGTCAGTATCGTGATCACGTGCGTCTTAAGCGTCACGTAAATCTAATCCGGCGAAGTGGTGATGGAACTGGGTTAGACCACGCCCTGGATCTGGCTTGTTTCATGTTTGAAAACCAATCTCGCCCCAGTTCTCGCCGTGTGCTCATTGTGTTTACTAATGGCAAGTCTGGATCCCAAGCCAATGAACTTCGACGTCATTCGCATCAGCTGCATGAAAACAACGTAGATATAATACTGGTTGCCATTGGAGACGACGTGGACGATGACGAATTGCAATATGTGAGTGGTGGAGACCATCCGATCATTAATATCGCCCCGGAACAGAACCCCCGGGCTGTTGTCTATTCCGTCGTTAGTGAACTTGAAGAAGGTATGATAAATACTCTACGAAATCTTAATTCAATTTAATTTCTGTCAGTAATTCTTTAGTCTTCTCAAATGATGAATTTTTGGCGAACATCAATTGGTGATTACATAGAGTTCGATGAGAGAAGAAATAGAAAGCAAGAACAATAACAATATCTTCTAAGAAAAGAGTACGAGTTTTTATTACTTCTTAGTGTTCTGCAAATTTTAGTGTTCGCCGATATGATGTATATTCTGTGGTAAATGTTTTGTGCAATTATGTTAGTGTCTTGCAAAGAAAATTTATGCTCTTCGTTTCCAGAACCTTAAGAAATTTAACAGATAACAACGGTTTACACTATCAAAGGTTTACTTTTAGCCCATTGGTTCAGTCGTGTTTCTTCTACGGTATTAGAAAAAAAAATAGTCTTTTGGCTTCTTTTTTTATTGATAAGCCGTTTCATATTTCTAGCAAAATCAACTGAGCCGTTAGATATCGTGTTTGCCATTGGCGCAGCAGGTGAAGAGGCTGATCTGGTTTACAACAAGAACAAAGAGATCATGTCCAAGTTTATCGAAGCAAACAAAATTCCTCACACGAGGTACAGTGTCGTGGATTATGGAAACAAAGCTGTGGTATGTTCCACGTTTGGTGATTACGAGAACAGTGGAGCACTTGGAGAACAAGTTGAACGCCTTGAACGCCAGGGTGATGGAAAAGCTTTGGACAAAGCTCTAGAGCAATCGGCTCACCTCCTGGAACATCAAGGACGGTATGGTGCACTAAAGAGGGTCATCGTGTTTGCTAACGGAAAGAGTGGTGCTAATCCAAATCACTTAAAGAAGTATGCAACTGCATTGGAGGAGTCCAACGTGAAAGTTGTCACTGTTGCTGTTGGACATGACATTAACGAGGACGAATTACGACATATTAGTCCTGATGAGGAAGCCATTGTTAAAGTCGATCCAGAACAAAATACAGAATCTACTGTGTTCGCTGTTGCTCGTCGGATTCAAGGTAAATGTTTCCACGGAAATGATATGAAATGGACGTACAACTTATGGTCGTTATCACTGGTTTTGCAGGCTGTAAACGTAGACTTGAATATCTCAAAAATAGTAGTAATTCATGACGGAACAGAAAGAAAATTAGTGTCTAGTCATTATTTTGGAAATGTGATCTTAATTACTTTAAAATTTTGACAAGTTGCAAACTGTATTCTCAAATTCGGATTCGCCTAGGGTGCCAAGTACACTTGGAATTCGGAGTGAATATAAAATGGTCCGGCTCAAAGTTTTTTTGCTTTTTTATCTGAGTAGGTGTATCATGCTTCATAGAATTATAGAATACACACTCGATGGTATAATGGAATTTATGTAGGTTTGGTAAGCTTTCAGAAATACCTTATTTCAATCACTTGATTACTATACTCTCTCTGGTAATATGGAATTATGTGGTTTAGAAACTTTGGAAACATCCCTGTTAAGACATGTTTCAGTAGCACGTCGATTATTTTCCTGTTCAATGTGTGTCATTGCCTTGATTTGTTGTCTTGGGTCGTGTTTGAAAGGGATCCATCACGCAGAAAACATATTCTGCTAATAAATATGAATGTAAATCATGAGGGCTCAGAATATTTGATTACAATATAATTTCATATTGTAAACAGACAAATCTCTGAAGATGTTAAGTTGACCACGAAACGTCTGATTACAGCTTATTACTCCTTTTTGGCAATTCTTCGTGTTTCGTGCTTGGCTCGTTGTTCATTCGTAACTTTATCATTACTTTTATATGTATCCCGACCTTCATCTTTAACCTCATCTTCGTGTTTATTTTATCAATATTCCAGAACCAGCCAAACCCAAGTTTGATATCGTCTTCACTTTTGGTGCAATGGGTAACGCCGCTGACATGATCCACCTCAAAGAGAAAGAAATGATTGGTTCATTTATCGATTCGTTTGAGTACGGAGACTATCGTTACGGCGTCGTCGAGTACGGCACAAAGGCTTCAGTTAAAGCGAAATTCGATGACATCCATGACAAGGACAAGTTAAAGGAGTTTATAAATACCATCCGTCGAAGCGGAGAAGGCAAAGGACTGGAAAAAGCTTTAGAACAATCTTACGAACTGTTTAGAAAACATGGCCGACGTTCTGCGCGTAAGGTTTTGATTGTTTTCACCAATGGAAAGTCAAGTGCACGTGCTAGTGACCTCAAGAAACATACGCAGAATTTGGCGGGGATCAACGCTAAAGTTATTGTGGTTGCTATTGGTGACCAGGTAAGCTTGGAGGAATTGGTTCACGTCACTACGAATGGACAAGACATTGTAAAGGCACAACCTGAAGATGATCATCGTCAACTGCTTGCTGACGTCGTGCGAGATAACATTGAAGGTACAGTATGGGATATGTCGTGTACATACGGTACTTCGGGTGTTTAACTCCCTTGGGTCCGACTTCTTAATTTTTACTGTGACTTACGGCGGACAATTGTACTTGTCAAGGGGGGACGTCTCTGACCGGACAGGGTTTAGGAATTGTACATAAAGTGACGTGGTTTTACATTTTACAACTTGTACCTTTCCTGACCGTGTTGTAATGCGGTATTGTATGCGTTAGAGTGGTGTAGTAACGGTATACTTCATCGTACTGTCCTTTAATGCTTTGTTGGTTTGAAAACATTTGATAGTGATCTAGGAATGAGCAAAAACATGCGTACATCTATACGTACGTGTTCACGGTAGAAATTTTCAGTTTTAACTTACAACAGCGTATTAGGAATGTGTAAACATGTCATAAGTCTTTTCTCTTATTTAAACCTTTTGTTACGTTTGTATTAGAACGTCCTGTGAATGATGTTGATGTTGTGTTCGCTTTGGGATCGTCGGGTACGAATGGCAACGAAATGTTTGAAAAAGAAAAAGAATTTGTGAACGGTTTTATCGATTCATGCAGTCATGGCAACGTAGACTACGGCCTTTTGGAGTATGGTGATGAGGTGACCGTGCACATGAGGTTTAAGGACTTGGACGAGAAAGAAAAGATTAAACAAAAAGTTTGTTCCGTGGAACGTAAAGGAGATAGTACATCATTGACGGAAGGTCTACGAAAAGCTAACGAACTTTTTACGAACCATGGCCGAGCTCATGCTTATAAAGTATTGATCGTAATGATGAACGGTCGTGTGGGTGGCCGAGCTGGAGAGTTGAGGAATGGGGCTAAATCTCTTCATAACAATGATATTAAGATTATCACAGTCGCCATTGGGGATGAAGTTGATCAAGAAGAATTACGTCAATTATCATCTGATGAAGACACAGTCATCAGGGCAAAATCTAATGAAGATATTGGATCTGTGGCATATGTCATGACTCACCAAGCGCTCAAAGGTAGGGGGCTGTTTGTGAGCTTTCAATTATTATATCACGGAAATATACCGATATATATATATATATATATATATATATATATATATATATATATAGGCTGATGACGAGCTTTCAAGTATTATATCACGGAGATATACTGCCGAACCCAATATTTGCAGTAAAATATTTAGTGCGGGTAAATGCTGTCAAAGGCGCTGACAAGCTTTAGCTAATGTAAACAGTTCTCCCAAGGCCATGAAAATCAATTTCAAAAGCTTGTTTTACGTTGTAATAAAGTAATATTATAGTCGTTCGGTTATTACGTTGTATATAGGCACACCTGTGCACGAAGAGATCGTCAGAGAAGAGAAGTTCTCGCGGATGGTATTCTTGCAGCCAAGGATAACGTTTGTGGTTCGCCAAGACATTCAGCGAGCAGAGCAACGAAAAAGAGAAGAAGAAGAAAGAAAACGAAAAGAAGAAGAAGAAGAAAGAAAACGAAAAGAAGAAGAAGAAGAAAGAAAACGAAAAGAGGAAGAAGAAGAAAGAAAACGAAAAGGAGAAGAAGAAGAAAGAAAACGAAAAGAAGAAGAAGAAAGAAAACGAAAAAAAGAAGAAGAAAGAAGACGAAAAGAAGAAGAAGAAAGAAAACGAAAAGAAGAAAAAGAGCAAAGAGAACTGGAAGAACTGGAAAGGCGTGAAGAAGAGGAACGGAAACGGAAGGAGATGGAGAAGAAACAACGAGAAGAACATGAACGAAAGGAAAGAGAAAAAAGACGGAAAGAGGAAGTAAGATGCTGGTTCTGTTTTAGTCAACCTGCACATTTTTATTTTTTTGTTCACGTGTATGTATGGCAATCATTTTATTTCATCGTGGCAAATCCTACAAAGTTACGATAAGCTGTGGGTTTGATTACATTGATGTTGAAACCAACTCCTCGCCGAGATTTGCTGTAGTTTTAAAGTCATTGTTTCCATGCTGTCGGGAGCACTTTGACAAGCTTTATTTATACAAGCAGTTGGTTTCAGCGAGTTGATACACCGGCGAGCAAACAAGGTTTTGGTTTCATTGAAATCTAATATACGGTATTGGGCCAAGGTGTATGTCGTCAGGACAGCTTAACCGGAGGATAACCTGTAGCGAGTGAGCAGTGAAGGCTGCTCCTGTGAAGCCGACATCTTCAGAGAGTAATTGATTGAGGACAGCTCAGAGAAAGTTTTTTTAAACTTTTTGACTAACATAAATCGGCTTCATTTGAACAACCTTAATATGCTTCTGAATTATAACTTTTCTGGAGTGAACCATGTTACTCAAGGTTTAAACAATCCAGTTTCGATTTTGTCAACCAAAAACTGCTATTATGAGTAATACCAATCTAGTTTCCCCGAAAGCTTCGAAATGGTACTTTGTATTATCATGATTTCTGGCGAAATGAAATTAGTGTTGTCTTGAATTCATTTCTATTTTGATGCTCGCTGATGCAGGATAATGGGAGGGAAATTTAGAAATTTTACCTCTTTGTTTTGAATGAAGAGATTAGATCTTTCCTCGAGAACAGTAGAGATGGAGGTAATTCAGAGTAATTAAGGTAGATTGCTGGCTATTGGGTGGTTAAAGCTTCAGTTTGTTTATTGAAGGTATGGTTGGTGCCGTTAGCTGAGTGGAACTTAGCGACCACAAAACTCTTTTCATTCGTAATGTGCTTTTTTCCATTTTTGTTATCTGTTATTTTTCTGTTTTTTGCTTTGTTCCTTCATTCGTTCTATTACTGTGATTTCCTGTTTTATGACAACAACATGCAGCTATGCAGACTTTGCACAACTGCGGTAGGGAGTTAGGTTTATTCCTTTGTCATATAACCTTGTTTTTCCTGTCTCCTTTAGCATGATGAAGAACTGGTTATGATGCCGTTTGCCTTCGCTACTCCTGAACGTGAAACCGTGAGAGAAGCTCATCGAAAGACACTTGAGTTGGATGCTGCCCTGGCAGAGAAAGCGAGTTTCTTGCGTGTTGAAGATGACGTGAAACCAAGCGAGGAGGAAGAACGAAGGACTGTCGTTGAGACGGTTACAAGACAAGAAAGCACAAGGTAAGTTGTCTTGTCCGAGGTCAGACTGGAAGTTGTATTTACTGAAGTGATGCAATAACAAAACCACCGAGTCTCGCCTGGCAGTAATCTGTAATTTTCGAATACGCATACTCAATTATAAACTCAGGAAAGGTTTCTAATTCTAAGCCCTTTGACGGGACTTGAACCCGTAATGTTGAGCGGCATGCGCATTTGAGATTTACACACACCAAACTATGTAACTTGTCTAAGCTGTATACCCTACTACGTCACAGGTCACCGCAATTACAAACCTCACTTTGACGTAGAATCATTGATCGCTATTGTCATTCCTGTACATTTGGAATTCTGTTTTACCCATAACGTGGCTGTTGGTCTTTAATCAGGACCATTGACCTTCAATAAGATCATGAATGCGGTTTTAATTTTACCCTTCAGGTGTTTTATCTAATAAATCGTAAAAAACAGACTTAATGCTAAAAGCTTAATTAGTCTTAACAAATTTTTCGTGTTTTCTATTCTTATAGCAAGACATACATTTCGCCTAGTTCGCTTCAAGACGATGTTCTCAGTAAAGACAGGGATACTACACCAGAAATTCGGTACTCGTTGAAAAAGTAAGTGAGCTGCGTAATTTCACAATAGCTTTGTCATAGTGTAAAATAATAAACCAGCTTATTTCTATGGACGTTCACATGCATTCGCATTTAAAATACGAAGATAGATCTCTTCCAGCAAAGAAGGTTGACATGTTTCCATTGTGTCAGGACAAGAAGGTTTACGGAATACTTACTGTTTTTGCAAATGGTACCCATTACTGGTCTAGTCAATTTGAACTATCGTCCATTTTTCATATTTAGAGACCTCAACCTTGATCATGAACAAGGCGAAAAAGGATTTGTCCGAAGTCAAGTCAAAAGTCAAGAAGACGAAATAAAACGGCGTTCATTCCACGATCCCTACTCGTCTTTAGAACGTGCCGTGAAAACGAGAACTGTCAAAAATGTCGAGTCAAATTTAGACGATGTTTTTCCCCCTCCACCACCTCCTGAAGTCCCTCCCAGTCCTCCTCCTCCTCCAACAGAAATTCCCAACGTAGAAACACGAACAATTGTCTACGAGCCTGGTTCACCTACTGAAATATCAAATTATCAGATGCAGACAAAAGGTTTGTATGGTTTTCTGAAATGCATCAGTAATTCACCAGCCATAAAGAAGAGAAACCCAAGCAGCATACCATTATAAAGTGTTTATAGCGTATCAAACACGCGAATTTATATTCATTAATCATTTATGAGGAAAACACACGAAAAAATCAAAATCGAGTCGTGTTTTGATACCAAAATCAAGCACTTGCATACACAAAGTTCACTTTTGCCACGACGTTCATCCAAGATTTTGTTTCGTTTGAGAAGATATATTCACGACTCAATAATTGATCTCAGGGTCAAATACTGGCCTTCTTTTGCAATGTGTTAACCCAGAGAAATAAAGCAACGATTCTGCAGCTTTACGATATTGCACATAATTTCACCAACCCAAAGACTACACGATGCATATATTGCCCTAAGTTGAGCAGTTTTAGGGATAAACACCTTAACTCAAAAACACATTTTTCGTGCATTCTGTCTACGTTGTTGAGAAATTTCTCAAATCTGTCGAGCATTTTTGAGAAAAAGATCGACATATGAGTTTTTTAAACGCCTGAAGTAGAGTTCTGCATGTTGGCACATGGTGTTATGGGTTACTTTTTTCAGCTATTCCGCATTGTCCTTACTTGTTCTCTTTGTACTGATCTGTGGTTTACAGTAGCTGTGCGTAGATCATAGGTCCATGAAAATTGTGTTTCTTCACACGTAAACATTCCTTAATGTTTATCTAGGTGACCCCGTGATCGTTACTAGGAGAGTTAAAATCGATACCACTCCTGTTACCCAGACAACCAAGACAACTCATGTGGTAAAACATGTCTCCACTCCAGCAGAAGTTGTAACCAAGACCATTACCATTGAAGGAGATGGCGAGCCACTTACTGCCGCTGAACTGGCTGAGATCATGAACATCTCCGGCACTGAAACCTCGGTAAGAAAGTCCGTGTTACTTGGAAAGACAAGCAAACTATTTGATAATTTATGAACCAAGTTCGCATTTACTTCTTTTTAAAAGATTCCAGCGTTATAGTACACTTTATATATATTTATAAAATCGATCAATGTGGCTGTTTTTCGTTTGAAGACTGTTACTACAGAAGGAAGTTTCCACAGAGTGGAAAAAGTCCAGAAAGTGGAACAAGTTGTGACGAGCAAACAATTTGTACAGTCAGGACAATCGTTCATTGTTGAAACAGGAGATCCTGACGCCGACGCGGTATGTTTAGTTTCATTTCATGTTGGTATGGAATTTTTTATTTTTACGTCGTATATACATCCACACTTGTTTTTTAAGCTTCTATTTTAATCAATATTGTAAGGAAAAGGATATGGAAGTTGACTCAATATGTGAATGTATTGTTCCCTTTGTTGAAACTTAATCCGTTAATAAATTTGTGAATAAAGGAAGAAACAAACTCCGAACAATAATGTCATCTTGATAACTCAAGATATGAGTCTGTCTGATGATGTCTTTGAAATAAAGACGAAATATCACAATTTCATTGTAATTCTCTTGATTTTAACTCATATCTTGAGTTATCAAGATGACATTATTGTTCGGAGTTTGTTTCTTCCTTTATTTCCTAAAGTTGTGGGCTGGTTCTGGATGATAAGTTTGTGTTTCGTCGAAAACCTAACGATTGTGATCGAAGTAGTTTGGGCTTTTTCCCCGTGTCTTTCATGGTCCACTGTGATTGGCGTTTTGCGATTGGTATTCCCTTTCATAACTGCAACTTTCTCTGGAACCAATGTTTTCCATTCTTCAACTTCAGGCGATCATGAAAGCCTTAGAAGACGCTCGTAAACAAGATCCGAATGTTAAGGTGGCTGAGGTGACGATCACGAAGCAAGAAACAGAGGGTGGTGACTAAACCCACCAGAAAACAAACCAGACATGGGCAAAAAGTACGTAAGACACTGAGTAACGAGTTCCGATAAAAACAATCTAAAAGTTATGTTTTGACCAGAATATAAAGAACCCTTATGGCATTAGTACAAAATAAAACAGATTCCGAGAAAGGTCATTCTTAACTTGTGATTGAAGTAAAAAAAGAATAGACAAGAAGTTACGCCGTGTAACTTCTTGTTGTGTTGTGTGAAGTTAAACCGTGTAACTTCTTGTCTATTCTTTTTTGAATTGAATCACAAGTTAAGAATGACATTTTTCGAAATATGTTTTATTTTGTATTGGCTTAAACTGTCGGCCAGTTATGGTTTACGGCATCAACTTCACATTATTCCTGGCTAGTAAAGTCTTCATTTCCTACAGGCTAAATCCAGACAAATTGGCTCCTTAAGGTGCTGCGTCTACTTAGGAAAGAGGTTTAAAACACTGGCCAAATGCCGTTTATTGATAAGTACATCTTTTTGAGCTATTATGTATAAATAAAGACTTTTTACCCAGATACAAGGCGGTATGGCGACCCAGTGGGTTTCTAAAGGTTACTGGAATACAAGGTTGTTTGTTCACTAAAGATTGCATACGAAAAGCGTTATTAACGACTTCCGTTTTGTGTTCTTTCCATTTCGCGTTTCCGGTTTGGTCTGTCGTTATTTTAATATGGCGAATGTCAGACCATTTCACTGTGCCAGACGAATTTGTACTCGCCAAAGTGAGACATCTGAATAGAGAAAAGTTAGATTTGCCTCACTTGATGCACTCTCATCGTGTAACCAGTTGATGATTTGGTTTTTCTAAGGAACAGAATTTCATTGTCATAGAATTATTTTGCATTAGACATCCATTTTGATGAAATTATCAAACCTTATATCTTGCTTCGGGAAATTGCTGTTTGCTTAAAACTTCATCCATTTATCAACGCTGTGAACCAAACCATACAAATTCATTCTTTTTGTTTTCTTTTCAGGAAAATATATGTTAGAAACTTCCAAGTTGCCCCGCGGTTTAAATTTCTTTTTTGAGATTATCTTGGACACAAACGACAAGAATTTTTGATTTCATGTGAATAGCTTAGAATTGAAATGGCGTGTATTTTAGTTTAAATATTCTTTAATTATGTTTCGATAAAGTATGATTTAATTTCGATTTTCTTTCGTTTTCCTGTCGATGTAAATGGCCTTCTATGGTCTGATGTCTATTTAAACAGTGAAAACCCTAGTTGTGTAATGATGGTTTGATAGTTATTTAGTGAAATTACGATCAAGCGCTCCGTAGCGACAAATGTTTATTGTTTTGAGGATACATTAACAGGTGCTTCGGTTTTGTAATTCTTTTTGAAGTGAAACTTTCCGGGTCATCGATAATCATTGGAAACTAAGCCTCGTAATAGATCTTGGTGTTTTTACAACCGTTTGTCATTTTTACCACATTTCAGTTGAGCACTGGTGTCGTTAATTGAACTCCAGAAAGCTGTTTCTTTACTCCATTTAGCAAAATATTCCTCGGCACTTGTTTCCATTAAAGACCAAAGGTACATTAGAAAGACATGTTGAAAACATGGAAACGGCAACATCCCGCCATTTTAAATTTGTTTTATAGTCATGCAAGTGTGAAGAACGTGAAGTATTTCAAATACAAGGAGTGATTTTTTTAAACCATTTTTACATACTGCAGTTGTACGGTAAAGTTGGTAGAGGAATGGAATTATTTGAAAAAGATCAGGGATCACGGAGTTTCATTGACAGTTAGAACATGTTGAATCTTGACACCATAAATGTCCCGTTTTTGTTAGAAAGGCTTAAAAGAAAGTTACTGCCATAGTAAGTGTGTTTCCAGTGGCTTACCTACCCTTTTTTGACAGAATTTTTCTTTTTTTCTTAACTTTCGTCTCGTTTTCGTCCCTACGAAAGATGTTCCAGTATATTGCTCAGAAAAGATGGGCAGTGCAAAATTTTGGAATTACGTGATCTTAGTTGACGTGACGTTTGTTCAAAACAGCATGAATTTACTTTAAGTTTGCTTCGCTATCACCTAAGAAATTAAAATTCTGTCGACGTATCTTTTCCTAGATCATTGATACAATGTCAGAAAATTCGTTTGAGTCTTTATTGTAATTTGCTCGAAAAAGCTATTTTGATGAGAATGAAAAGGTTATGCAAGAGCAAGTTTTATTCCATGCCTCCATAGTTTCTCCCGCCTCACCAATGATGCACATAACGAGCAAACTATACGGCTTTCGTTATTTGGGTTAGACTGAAGTAGTCGCCAATTGAGTTGATCTCACTTCGTTTGCAATTAACTTAAAGTTAAGCTTGAAGCTGATCTAAGTACATATGTAAACCCACATACCGACACTATAAAAGAAACATAAAATGGTCTATTATGTTTATATACAGTGATTGGGGGGATGTTGTGAGACTTCAGAAAACCCTAATAAAGGCAGAACCCGGAAGCGAGTGCTTCTCAGCTTTGATAAAGAAATTTGCTGCATGCTTTTGTGTTTCACTACCACCTGGATCCTTTCAATTATAAGATGTGACGGAGTGAGCAGTACTTGAAAAACTATTGGTATGATACTGGTGGCCTTGTGGCATGACGTTGAGGCTCAAAGTAATCAAGACGTTTGTTTTGGCCGGTCTCCAACGTAAACGATCTGTTGCCTGGAAAGTGCCTGAGTCGGGCCTTTCTGGACACTAGGAACAGGTAGGTAAAACCAAAGTTTTTGCTAGGACGTTCGTGGTAATCACCTCAAAACGTTAAGGGATAGATTTAATGTTGCAGTTAAGAATCTTCGTCGAAAATAGAAGGGACTCAAAGTCCACGTCGGGGACCTGAAGGAGTGAAAAGAATATACGTATCATGCACGATAGGTTAGCTGTGGATAACCCGCGAGCAGGCGTTCTTGTCACGCTTTTTAAAACGCGAAGTTTGTCAGGAGGACGTTAAATTTCTTGGATTTAGTGTTTCCACAAGGAAAACTTCCCAAGACTAGTGGCGTCAACTACAGCAGCACCTTTTTCTGTTAGCTATGGATGAAATTGTTGAAAACGTTAAAATGGCTCGTGAATACGCCTTACTTGGTAACTACGACACATCGTTAGTTTACTTTCAAGGACTTCTTCAGCAAATACAGAAATATATTGCTGGAATTATCGATCCTGTGCGAAAGCAAAAATGGCACGAGGTAAGGAAAGTAATAGAACTTTTTTGCAAAGACAATGTTTTGTTCTTTCACAAATTTATAGCATGCACTGACTTGGAGTGCGACTTTCGTGAAGTTACATCCACAAACCAGATAGCTCGTGAGAAGCAGGAGAGCAAATGATTACCTCCAAAAATTGTGCTTCCCTTTTCTGAGGGCGAAAATAAATCGCTAATATCCGAATTTTCGTGATAATTTAACTTCAGCCCAACTTGAAATGGAATATGTGTGTCCTCACTAAATTTTCCAACGAAACCTTACGGCATTTCGAATATGTCTGTCACAGCATTGAAAACATTTTCTAGCAAAATCAATATAACATCAAGGTGCCAGACACATGTATTGGCTCGCAACTCAACAAGTTTAGGATGGAAAACTGTAAAGCGATTGATATTCCATTGAGATAGTCTTCGACTTTGGTTATTCAAGGACAATAGTGGCCATTATTTCAGGCCAGTGAGGTAGAATTTGAATATTTGATGGATTGTCTATTGACGTGACCAAAGGCAAGTTAAAACAAGTTGACAAGTGGCCTTACATAAAGTTAAAACGGACTAATTATAGAATACCTAGCAAGCAAAATTGCCTCTGTCCATACTGGCTACGTGCCTAAATCTAACCATACTATCTAAATGACTACCTGCTGCCTACACAGCGATCTTCTAACCACGTTGTCATTCCACAACAATGTTGTCAAAGTACCAGACGTTTTGTAGTTTTGACGTTAAAACTTTGGTGGGTAAACTTGGTGATTATTATTTTTTTCTTCAACTGTTCATGAAAGCGAAATGTACTCAGCACACAGAAATATTGTGGAACTATAAAAGAGTCTTGCAAGTTTTATCTTTGATAAAAGTCACAGTGAACTAACTTGCAATGCAGATACTTTAGCAAGGAAGTTAAGTGTAAATGTAGCAAGAAATTCATGACGTGTGAAAAGAATGAAGAATAGAAAGGTTTTGTAGGTATTTTTTCCTATTCAGTGGTTAGGAGATCATTTATAAATACAGAGAACAAGTTGATAACATGTTTTTTCATACTCATGTATAACCTACTTTATCACCAAAACGCAAGTAAGCAAGAAGTTCCCTAAGCTAATAAAAGCAGTTGAAATGAACGAGCATGCTTTATACTGTTTGTATTTGGGGACGTTTATACTGAGAAAACCTGGGGATGAAACTTCATGTGTCAACATTTCTTGGAAAAGATTTCTTATACTTGTTGCAGTCTTTGCAGTATGTTTATTTGTTTTAATTCTTTCATTTGAACTATTCTACAAAACATAAGTACTGCCAGTAATGGGTTGACTTTATCAAAAGGCTAACAAAAACATTAGCTTGCAATTGTTGGGTAAAAATATAAAATACACTTGATTCAGGTTTTTTATGCAGCATATTTTATAGACTGTTAGAATCCTTCCACTGGTATAAAAGTGATCATCTATTGTAATTATCAGAGCTGTAAGCAATCTAATTAGATTTTTGTCTTCAACCATGTTGTGAAATTCTTGCAAGGCCCTGACAGTGCACTATAACCTTTGCTTAAAACAATATATTTTTTAATTATTCAAGATCCGACAGGAGTTAGCCCAGGAGTATGAACAGGTAAATGAGATAAACAAGACATTGGCCAACTTTAAGAAGGATCCAATACCTGGACATTTGGGAGCTGCTAGGTATGAGGAACCCACCAGAGATCCTGGTGTGTGGCCACCACCAACTCCAGTGGAGAGAGAAAAAAGGTAAATCGCATGCATTTTTAATTCTTTTGAGATAGATTAACTGTTTTTTGAAGTACTGTAATGCAATACATACTGCACAAAAATTAATTTTATCACTGTCATTCATAGTGTGATCCTTGAAGTGATTGTGATTGTACTTGCAGCCCTCGAAATTTTTGACGGCAAAAGGCAATTGCCACCGATAATGCCACCAAAAATGAAATTATCGATGGCAATTTTTTGCCGTCGAAGATTTTTGTGCTTGTTGCCTACTGAATCTCATCAATTCTTCTAAGAAAGTCAAGTGCTATGTTATGAACAAATGATTATCTACAGATTTCCTGAATTTTATTCCTCATCATTGCTCGACGATAATAAGTGTTTTCATGGCGACGTTAAATAACGTTGTTTACTAACAAATGGATGTTACGTATTGCCTTACATAAAGTACTGACGATGAGTACTGAGAAAAGGAATCCACAACTATTGAGACGATTGACCCAAATTTGCTTCCTGATTCTCATTCTGATTCTGAATCAGAATCTCAAACAGACGAGGATTAATTAAAATGGACTGATGTTTGTTCATTGACATTGTTCTTTTTACTTGTGTATTTGTTAGTGATAACAACATTTAGTACGACTATTTATATATCAAAGTGGGAAAGTTTTGAGTTGTTTTTTTATTATTCAGCTGCTTACGACATATGTTTTAGAATTCCTCTTACAATAAACCCGAGGGAAAAAATTGTCGTCGAGTTGCCGCCGAACTCTAAAATATCGACAGCAATTTTTTGCCGTCGAAAGATTTAGAGAAATTTCGAGGGCTGTACTTGTGTTCATCCATTGGCTTCCAGTTTAGTTCAGTTAAACTTTTAATTCTATATCTAAAATTAAATTTAAGCTTTGATTTATAATTTAAAGTTTACTTTAATTTTAATTTTGAATTAAATTTTGATCTTGATTATTGGTGTCTGGAATGAAGTCTGTAATTTTGACCTTTCTTTTCAACTGAAGATCCCAAGCAACAAAGATTGTGTGAAATACGTTGTTTTGTTAAATCTTCAGCTAGTTTTATGGGAACAGCACCAGTTAAAAAACAAGTTTCTGGTATTTTGTTTTTGATAGAGGTGCCCGACAAGCCCCTCGTCCTGTTGTTAAAAGGGAAGATCAATCAGTGGCCAAGCCATCCAGGAAAGGGAATGTTCGTAGAAGTGGGAGTGACCAGAAACAGCCTGGAAGGGGAGCTACACCAGGTGGGAAATCTCATCAAAAGAATGAAAGAGATAGCAAATCAGCTGGAAACAAGAAAAAGGTATGGAAAGGTAAACTGTTGGGATTTCTTCACTTTGGGTATTTGTTAGTTCTGGTTAACAAATACAAAGTTGCTTGTGTGTCTTTGTGCAGTGATGGAAACATGAATGGATGTCTTTTCAACCAGAAAAATGTCTAATGTAAACATGAGGTGTAGCTAACTGTTTTCTGGTATTTTTCAAGTTTAAATGACGTCATGAATGTTTCTGTCACACTACAGGGACACAAAAGCTCTTTTTCATTTGTTTTATAAAATAACCAAAATTATTTCAAGTTTTCCAAATCATCTATGTCTCTGAACTAAATAGAAAATGAAAATGACAATGGCCATGTCTCTGTATCCTGTGAGAAAACTGAGGCTTGTCCAATCACAGTGTGAGAACCACCTAAAGAACCACCATGATACTTATTCCTTATCTTAACTATCTCCCTGATGTGATACCTTATATATCTATGCCAGCTTTTTATAATATAGGGTTGTACATTGTTTTAGTGACAATGTCTATCAATATATCATGGTTAGCAACATGTAAATTTATGAGTAGAATTCATTTTGTTATCACAAATTGATTTAGTTGACACTTTCTTGTAGGATGAAGAAAAACCAGAGTCCAAAGGTTCAGAAGATGAAAAAAAGTTTGACTCCTCAGGCTATGACAAAGATTTGGTGGAGGGACTGGAAAGAGACATTTTGCAAAGGAATCCAAATGTTCATTGGTACGGATTATATATGTTGTAATTTGATTTGAATATCTCTGAGTTCATAAAATGATACCTATCATGGCAAAATGTAATGGATTTACATAACATTTTCCAAATTATTGATGTTACTTTTGGAAGGAAAACCAAAGAATGAAATCATAATTTTCTTACTTATAATTAGCAGAAAATAGTGATTTACACTTACAGAAAAACTGGAAAAAGACTTGAGGAAATGGGTGTCCTGATGTAGCTAATTGTATGAGATTGCAAGCAGAGCAGTTGTTGACAATACTGCAGTTCCCTAGCACAGTGTAGGGCTGGGGGGGGAGGCTATCAGAGGTACACAGCATTGTAAAGATGTGCATGTCTATGTGTATTTGAAGTAATATTTAAAGGTCAACATTGAGGACTTGACTGCGTTTTTAAGTACAAAGAAGTCATTATAGTCCGAGGTGAAGCCAAGGATTGCAATGAATTACAAGTACTTGAAAACCTGGTCTAGTTCCAATTGGAGGCCTTTGAATGACTTCTCAGAATCAGATTAGGTATTGGAACAATAAATTAGTGAATTAGTAATGAGTGTATCGATAAATAAACTGATTGTGTGAAATTATATGTTAAGTCCAAGGACTTGAACTATTATTTCCAATCCAAGAACTGAAAAAAACAGTTCAAGTCCTCTGCCCAGTACTTCCATGGTATTTCAAGTTTGCTCACGTGGTGACATTCAGCACGTCTGATTGAATGATATACTTGTGAATTATTAATGAGCTTGAGTAACCTATCTTGTAAGTCACATTTCATAACGTTTATTGTACAGGGCAGATATAGCAGAGCTAGAAGAAGCAAAGCGGTTACTAGAAGAAGCAGTTGTATTGCCTCTTCTAATGCCAGAGTACTTCACTGGGTTAAGAAGACCTTGGAAGGTTAGTGAAATCATGAATCCTTGAACGGCAACATTCTGTATATTGTACGCATGCACCTGTTTTCAATTTTAGCGTTCTTTGCCCACTCCTTTACGCATTTAGGGACAAGGGAGCACTCCATTATCTTCTTCTGACCAACATCAGACGATTTTATTTATCACGACGATGAGCCCTGGTCAATAAAGGGTTAACCGAATTTCTCCTCGAAACAGACATTTTATGGATTTAGATGAAATATGGAGCACAGATCGCGTAGTATTCATTTCAAGGTTTGTTGCTGTGTCACAAACTGGTGACAGGCGGAATTCAGCAAGATTTTGGGTTGGCTTGTGAAGAAGAATTTTTCGCGGACGTTTAAAGATATAACTGTATTTCTATTTCGTTTAGTGGTTTTTCGGTGAGTCACCACAAAGAAGAGCATTTACTTATTCCTCACAAGCATCGCAATTTTTGATTCGTATCAAAGCTCTTTATTTTTTTAAAACTCCAATAGCTGCGTATTTTCATCTTCCAGTAACAAAATAATCATTTTCTGCATGTAAAGAAGAATTACGCTTCTGTCTTGACTGGGTCATATGAGAGTGCAGCGTGGGAAGAAGAATCACGGTTCGACCATGATAGTAGAAGCACGAGACAGTGCTGCGTGTGAAACGTCATGCGGAGGGGGGGGGGGGGCTGTACTGCGCTAGATATTAGCTCTGTTGAATGATAAGTTTTATCTTGTGCTCTTAAATAGCCTTAGAAATTCTTAATCAACGATGGAGAAATGTAAGTTGAACCTGTTTCGAGCCAATTTTAATTTTTACCAACAATGTCTTTGATAGGGTGTTTGCATGGTTGGCCCTCCAGGGACTGGCAAAACCATGTTGGCAAAAGCCGTGGCAACTGAATGTGGGACAACATTCTTTAATGTCTCTTCTTCCACACTGACATCGAAATATCGGGGTGAATCAGAGAAACTTGTGAGACTTCTGTTTGAAATGGTAAGTGACTAGAACTATAAGCATTTATAGAATAACCCGTGTCCTACGCTCTAATAGGACGAGTCTCATTTTCTCTCAGACAACAGAGCCACGCTGACGTCATTTTCATTTTGTATTAGAGTACAGAGACATAGATGATGTCACGAAAACTTGAAAAACCTTGGATATTTTATAACACAAACACAGAATAGCTTTCAGGTCTCTTTACTGTGATAGAAACATTCGTGACTTTATTTCAGCCGGGAAAATATTTGAAAACCGTGGGCTACGCCACGTGTTTTCACTAAGCATTTTTCCGGTTGAAATGACGTCATTCATGTTTCTATGACAACACAGTGACACTCAAGCAGTTTTCTTTTTGTTAAATGTGTATGTGCGGGCGTAGTAACAAACTCGTGAAGAATATAAGAGCCCAGCATAGAACACAGATGAACCGTATTATTCTAAGCAAACAAACATACAAATAATATTTATTCAAATCTGACATTTCGTTGCCACGCTTGCCTGATCTTTAGAGATGTTAAATTACATTCAAGTAATATATAAATATATGGCGACAAATGCATACTTATTACAGACATTAACCAATTCGATATAATTAGTTCTGTATGCCATTATTTTTTGCAGGCACGATTTTATGCCCCCAGTACAGTTTTTATCGACGAAATAGACTCAATTTGTAGTCGTCGTGGAACTGAAAACGAACATGAGGCAAGCCGACGTGTCAAGTCTGAACTTCTGGTACAGATGGATGGTATGAACTATATTTAAGTTTGCTTGTACTGTGCTTTGGAAAATGATGCTGCAATCTACCTGTTTCTGAAGGATATTTTTGTTCCATTTTTATATTGGCAGGGGTTGATGGAGCTACCTCTTCCGAGGGTAAACTTGTGATGGTTCTCGCCGCAACTAATTTTCCTTGGGATTTGGACGAAGCTTTGCGCAGGCGTTTGGAGAAACGGATCTACATCCCATTGCCAACAGGTCAGAATCCTTCATGGCTATTAAATTGACTACATTCATTGCTGCCAAGAACGCTTTACGTCAGTAGTAAATTACTTGAAACTTAATGAATAAGCGTTCGTCCAGACTTCAAGTTATCAGAACAACTTATGCGAGAGAAATAAGATGCTAACTGAAGTATTCATGCATGGACGAACTCCGTCTTTTCTTTGACGTGGCTTTCGTGAAACTAGGCATTTCGATTTGAATTGTTTGGGGTTTTTTTAGCTAAAGGAAGGCTAGAGTTATTGAAGATTTGCCTACGCGATGTTGCACTCGATGATAATGTTGTGTTGGAAGAAGTTGCAAAGCGCATGGACGGTTACAGTGGTGCAGACATAACCAACGTTTGTAGGTATGAAAATATTTCTTACCATATGGCAAAAATACTGTTTATCCTGTTGCATGTGCTGTTGGATATTTTTCATAAGGTTTACAATAACTTCATTCCTAGAATACCCCTGAATAATTCAAGACAGAATAGGTACTCCCTAAAATTCTCTTTTATGAGAATTTAAAATACGATCAATCGCCTCATGCTTTAGTTTATCAATCAAAATTAATGCTGCTCCCGATTAATCGATTAATCGACTAGTCGATTATTTATTGGCAATCGATTATTCTTAAAAATAATCGGATCATCGACAACAACCACGCACAGCACGATACTCACCTGAACTTTCTTTCTGAAATTAAAAAAAATGCGAAGAGGTAGCATTCTCGCGCTCTCATTGCAGTTAATTGTGGTCAAAGAAGAAGCGTGCAGCACTTAAGCCAGCCGTTATTGATGCACTGTTATTTTTAAACAAAAACAACAAGTAGACAGTCAAAGTGCATATTTCTTTATTCAGCCTATTCCTCTGTGTTTATATAATTATATTATATACGTTTTTTTCTTCAGTTTTTCTACTGGAAAATTTCGGAACTTTAAGAACATTAAAACACACCCCTTTCTTTGAAGGGACAAACCACTGCGGACGTGTCATGATTTAATTTATTCAATACGATTAATCGATATTAATCGATTGTTGACAGCGATTAATCGATTACGGATATGAACCGATGGGAGCAGCACTAATCAAAATAGAGTTTGTTTCCGAACGAGGCGAGTAACACTACTTAAGATGCACACAAAGGAATACTTGGATTCGAACTGATAGATGAACGTTCGTCAAGCTCTATCGTAAGAAAAACGATTTCTGAGCCCCAGATGGAGATCGACCCCTCAGCCTTCCGATGACCGGTGAGACGCTCTAACCATTGAGCTACCAAAAACTCAGATAGTGACCAAAGGTTCAAGTTCGACAGATATAAAAATATATATCTCAATATTTGGATAGGCGTTCATAATTAGTCTTATCTATCTTGCTAGTTGAATAGGTCATAGTGAGAAATCCGGACATGTTAGGCTAAAGTGATTTGTTCATGTATGCCGTGACTCATTTCTACATCTGCTCCTCACACCTCGTACACTGCCATATGTATTTTGTTATTTCTCATAGATACAAGTTGTTTGGCAATAATTCTATTCCTGTACTTCTAGAGATGCCTCTATGATGTCAATGCGACGAAGGATAAAGGGTCTTACTCCGGAACAGATACGCAACCTCCCTAAAGAAGAACTTGATTTGCCTGTTAACATGAATGACTTCGAGGACGCATTGAAGAAAGTCTCAAAATCTGTTTCTGAAGCAGATATCAAGAAATACGAAGACTGGATGAAGGAATTTGGTTCCAAATGAACTTTTTGGTTGAAAGACAAACATTTCAGAATAAAGTATTTGCTTATCCCGAAAATTTTATTTCTTACACATAGGTGGGATCCCACCATTGGGTAGTTGATTTACCGCTAATAAGAGCTGGCTCAAATTTCTTACGAAGACGATTGATAGGGCTGG
The DNA here is from genome assembly GCA_030142905.1 of Heliopora coerulea. NCBI lineage: Eukaryota > Metazoa > Cnidaria > Anthozoa > Scleralcyonacea > Helioporidae > Heliopora > Heliopora coerulea. Next base: position 45,662 of record JASJOG010000571.1, on the reverse strand, counting down.
CCATCTTCCTAAGGTGCTAAGTTATAGGCCAGTAAACCCACGTGGGGGGTATTTTCCTTGTCTTTGTTTTTTTAAAGAAATTTTTGAAATACATTTTCCTTATTTAACGATTACTCACTAAAGTTGAGATGATTATTGGTTAATATATAAACCGATGTTCACCCACACTTTGGTGTCCAATTTTTTTAGTGAAATATTAGGGATGACGATATGAGAGAAACCAACAATACGAGATGAAAAAACGCTTGGTATTGTGTGGTATTGAAGTTGACACCAACGGCAAAATACCAAGTTTACTCTGAATTTAGTTCAGTATTTAGTTTGTTTTCAGATAATTTCATAATCATCTCGTGGACAAGGTGATCACTACAGGATAAACGATTCACCTGGACCAATCAGGGCCAGAGAAACTTAAAATAATCTCGTTTTTTTTGTTGTTTTTTTTTTTGCTAACAGCACTTTTTTTCTCGTCCAAAGAGTATGAATGGACGTATCCCTATGTTTGTCCAGATTTTCCAGTCAAAGTAAACCTAGCTGGCTTTTGTAGTTTGCCAGGAATTATAAGTCAAAAGTGAAAAGTTGGTTAATTAAAGTTATTGGTTTGGGAATTAAAGTGAAAAGTGAAAAATTGGTTAATTTCCAAGGGAATTCTAATTCACAGCGAAGGGCCTCACAGCAGAGGGCCTCACAGCGGAGTCTTGTCATGCTCACGATCTCAGTACGGATACTGAACTTTTGAGTTGCATGAGAGCTGTTGAAAGCAATGCTACGGATGACGAAAACAACCAACTGATCATGCAGCAACTACCAAGCATATAAAATTACGGACATTTGTATAAAAACATATTTTTTACTTTAAGATTTGTTGATGTTTATACTGATTTAAGAACATTAAATGGAAGCACATTTTCGGTGGAATTTGAGGTGAAAAGGATGCCAGAACACACCATACAACTGTTATTGTGTTGCTATTTGTAAACAGATTTCGTAGCATATATTAAATAATTAAAAATGCAGTTAATCGTTTGCCATCCAATATTTTAAGGCCACCCAATATTTTTGTCTGCATTGTCACAGGTCTTGCTAAAAATCTTAAAAATTCCTTGAAAAATTCCTTAAAAATTGGAATTCCTTAAAAAAAATTCCTTAAAACTACGCAAAATTCCTGTTTTTAAGTAAAAATCCTTGAAAGTGAGAGCGAAGACCGTATTATCGTACGACCAGCAGTTCTGATTGTGCGCAGCCGCAGTTTCGCCCGCCAATCGGCCAATCAGCGTTATTCTTTGGCAGGGAACGTCACGTGCACAACTTCACCACGGAGGAGTCGAGTTGAAAGAAAAGAAGTTGAAGATGTTCGTACGTGGTGTATCAATAACACATGGAGTAGAAGATGCTGCTATAATGTAAGATCACACTTTTGGGGTAGGTTTTTCGAGAACGGGTCTCGAACTTTTAATTCTTTGTTAATGTAGGTTGAACTTGCATTGTACAAGAAGTTACCTAGTTTACATACGTCGGTGTGCTAAAGTGAAAGTTCATCATCGCTGTCGTCAACCACATTGCCTTGGACCAGGTTTGTAAGAGAATTACTTCTCATTACTAGCTCTTCTATCTTTATCCCTTTGAGACAACTTCAGTACGGGACAAAACTGAAACGCTTGTCGTTTCAGCACGTAAGAAATCAAACAAACGTAACTCTCTTAAAGTTAGCTTCGGTCATTCACAGTTTTCTTGTTTTAATTGCTTTTCAGGAATGTTTAAGGACCTAAAGCCAAAGGAAGGTGGAACCTATGTCACTCAGGTCACAGCAGCAGAAGTTAAAAGTAACCAGATAAAAAGCAGTCATCATTCTTTTGGTTGAAATCAAACAGGTATGACAGTTTTACTTATAAAAACTTAGGTGGGACCGTTGACATTTTGCTGGAGCATTTTCCGGCAGGGCAGTTTTTAAATTTTACCATGCTAGCATCATGTATGGTGTTCGGATAAACTGGTTGAGCATTGCATATCACTAGATGTTTGTATGTTTTGAAATTTTGTCAGGTAACGGTTTATTCTTAAAAGTATCCCAAATTGCTGAAGGTTAACCCAGGGAATTAAATCTCAAGCCGTACTTAGCAGTTTTGATGTATAAATATGTGGTTCACATGCAGTGAGTTCTCTTTCTTACTGGAATTGTTGCTGCTCTCGGAAAGTTAAGCAAAGATGGCCAGCCATGAAAGGTGAATTTAGTGTACCTGTTTCACTCCTCACATAAACTTCTGTATTTGTTCTGGCCTTCTTCAATACTGCCAGTGTTTGTTTGGTCTGGTATTTAAAAAAAGCTGCCAATTTCAACACACTGGCAATAAATGTAGTTTGATTTGAGAATAATCTGTTCTTCGTTGAAGTTCTTCATGGGAGCGATGGCATACAAGTAGCTGGGATTGTCTGATATGGGTAGGAATTATTAATTTTTACAAATAGGCATGGCCAAATGCAGTCATTGCCATTAAATTGTCACTTTAACTTGTATGTTTTTCAAAGGGAGGTTGTTGAAATATGATATCTATTCCCTTCTCAATGCACGTTGAAACTTTATGTGCAAAGTATAATAGGATTAATGGTAACAGTGGATGTTGGGTGTTCCATTAGGAGCAGTGGCGAAGCTAGCGGTCATGCTGGTCATGCTGAGCATGACCAAAAATATTCCTGAGTTAAGAATTTTTTTAACATGCTTGAAAATAGAAGTTTGGTTCGAAATTTTTTTTAAAAATCGAATGAGGCGTCAGTGAATTATCCGATGAGTTACATGCTTTGGTGACCTGTGGCATGGTCATGCTCATCTCAGATAGCAGGACCTGGCCGAAATTTGCGCGTCATTGGATTGGCTCAATTATTGATTGCGCATGCGTACCTTGCCAATTTTGGGCTTCAAGCCATGCTCATTTGTAATAGCACGACTCTTGTTATTAAAAATTCAGTAGCACTACTAGTAGCGAACAAATAGCGAACAAATAGCGAATAATGGCGAATATGGATCAAAGTCAATCATGCGGATCTTCGGAAGTTCATACCGACGGGGACGTTATATCTCAGCTCCTGAGGAAGTCTTTTACTGCCAGAAATGTGAGCGAGCAGAAAGTTATCGTTGGTCAAAGACCTATGCCGAAGCTTACGATGAAGACGAGGGACAGGACGTTCCAAGATGTTTGGTACACGAAGGATTGGCTATGTGGTAGTGAAAACAAGAAGCGTCTCTTTTGCTGGCCTTGCTTGCTCTTTCGACCTGGATTTTTGCAAACCTGGACATCCTCTGGTTATTCCAACATGCAAGGCTTTCTGTCCGATTGCAACAAGCATGAGAAAGCCAAGTCGCACATGGAGGCCTACAAAATGTGGAAAACCTTTGATATGTCTCAGAGGGTCGATATATCGTTTTCGAGAGCCAGATGAGAGGCAGTCGAGCGGCATAATGAAGAGGTAAGGCAAAACAGAGAGATGCTGAAAACTCTTTCTGAAGCTGTCCTCTATTTGGCTAGACAAGAATTAGCGTTCAGGGGCCATGACGAATCGAGCACAAGTTTAAATAAGGGTAACTACAGAGAATTATTAGAATGCATGGCAAAGTTTGATTCCGTTTTCGAGCGCCGTCTGCATGGAAGGCTGGCTGGTTCAGAAAGACCAGATGCTGGAGGAGTTTTTACAGGTGTCTCAGCGGACGTCCAAAATGATCTGATTGAATGCATAGATTCAGTAATTCGAGATCAAATTGATCAAGAAATCAAAGATTGCACATTCTGTAGTATCCAGGTTGATGAAACAACAGATGTGTCAACAAAAGAGCAACTTAGTGTAATCATTCGTTTGGGTAGAAATGGTGAAGTTGTTGAAAGATTTTTAAAGTTTTTCAACGTAAGTGAAGATAGGACTGCACCCGCAATACGTGCCATTGTGAAGGAAATCCTGGGCAAGCATGGTCATGCTTTAAAAGAAAAGTTAGTGATGCAGACATATGATGGTGCAACTGTAATGGCTGGTCATATTACTGGTGTGCAGACTCTTGTTCGTCAGGATTACCCTTTTGCCTTTTTCTTCCACTGTGCAGCCCACAGATTAAACTTTGTCTTGTGGCAATCTGCATCACGAATTCCAGCCGTCAAAGTCTTTTTTGCCAATGTTATTGCCTTCAGTAATTTCACAAGTGTTAGCTCCAAAAGAAAGGCACTTTTTAGTTCACATGATATTGATATTCCAAGCCCTGGTGAAACAAGATGGTATTATCAATCTCGTACAATTTCTGTAATTTTTAATAAATACCAGGCCATAGTTGATGTTCTGGAGGAGATTTTGGAAAAACCTCAAAGCTGGGATGACACAAGCTTAACCCAGGCAAGTGGCTTACTTCAGTACCTTAACAGCTTCATTTTCTGCTTTTTTATGTGCTTGTTCAACAAAATATTGGATCAGTCATTAGTATTATACAGTTTTCTCCAAAACAGATTAACTGATTTCTCTTTTGGAATTGGAAAAGTGCAAAATTTTATAAATTTCCTTTCTGAGATTCGCACAGATGAAGCCTTTGATGACTGCTTTAGTGTTACAGTGACTATAGTTGGACAACCATCTTCAAGATCTGACAGGAAGCATAACTACAAACAGCTATATTTTGAGATAATTGATACAATTATAACTATGTTGAATGACCGATTTGCTGATTGTGCCGCCTTTGAATTTCTTGACTTGGTAAATCCTCAATTTTTCTCACACTGGCAAAGTAATGTCCCTCATAATAAATCACAACTCTTAAATGACAAACATGGACCACTCTTTGATATCTCAACACTTGAAAGCCAATTGCTTTTCATTTACAAACATCCTGATTTTCACAAAGAAAGCCCAGTGGAGCTCTTGCAGTATATATTTCATTTTAATTTACACCCAAGTGTCCCTGAGGTGGTTAAACTTCTGAAGCTGAATGCTGTCCTTGCTGTTTCAAGTGCATCAGTGGAAAGATCCTTTTCTTGCCTGAGAAGAGTGAAAAGCTATCTTCGTGGTAAAATGAGTGAAGAACACCTTGGTTCTTTATGCAGAATATCTATTCATAAAGACATATTGAAGGAAAAGGAGGACCAAAATGAGCTTCACAACTTGATAACAGAAAAGTTCATTGCAAAACCAAGGAGACTTAATTTTCTCTATAAATAAACATGTGGTCAACTTACATTCCGTCATCTCTCCAACTCTGATTAAATAGGCAAATTGCTGTATGAAGTGTCAGTTTCACCATGACATTTTCAAGTTTGTGAAGGACATCTTGTATCATCTGGAATATTATGACATTTATGCATTCAGAAAGATAATTTTTGATATGGTGCATTATATGATGACTTTTTGCTGATTAAACAGACAACATGCTGTATGACATTTCAGTTTTCCCATGGTATTTTCAAGTTTGTGATAAGCTTCCTGTATTATGTGGAATATTATGACATTTATGCATTCAGTCAGATCATTTTTAATGTGGTACATCATGATGAATTTTTTGCTTATTAAATAGACAAGTTGCTGTATGAAGTGTCAGTTTCCCTATGGCATTGTCAAGTTTGTGAAGAGCTTCCTCTATCATATGGAGTATTATGACATTTATCCATTCAATCGAACCATTTTTAACATGGTACATTATCATGATGAATTTTTTTGCCGATTACATAGACAAGTTGCTGTATGAAGTGTCAGTTTCCCCATGACATGTTCAAGTTTGTGAAGGACTTCCTGTCTTATCTGGAATATTATGACATTTATATATTTAGACAGATTATTTTTGATGTGGTTCATTATTATATGATGACCCTCTTGGTGATTAAATAGACAACTTGCAGTATTAAGTGTCAGAAATATTTATCCAATGATTCTGTTTCTCCATGGCATTTTCAAGCTATTCATTACTGTGATGACTTACTGCTGGTGAAGGATATGCTGAATGCCATTTGTATATCTGCCTGTATGATGTGATCAACTTTGTGAAAAATCTTGACAAAGGAAAGAAAAGCCATTCACAGTGAGACTAAATGCAAAGAACAAACCCACGAAGGATGTGAGCTGAACTCAGTGTAAACCTATGTAAATGGGGAAAGCAAAGATTCATATACCAAGCAATCAAGGAATGGAACGATTTATATATAGAAATAAAAAACTCAGACAATGTCTCTAGTTTTAAAAGGAATTTTTTAAATTTAAATATAACTCTTATTTCTATGTCAATATCATTTTTTTCTTAATTTTTTAATTTAGTTTTACTTTTATTTGCATGTAACATACTATAATCTATGTAATTTGTTTTTTTAACTTTTTTATATATTATACAGAGCCTCATTGAAAACCACCTATCGGTGAATGAGCACCCTGTTTAAATATTAAACTCAACCAGCATTCAGGACCAATTCACTTACGTATTTTTTGAAGCATAATCATGGTAAACATTTTACACTTACAGTAAGTCTCCACTTCAGTGTTTAGTTAAACAGTAATTTTGGGCTAGACTTGCTCATGGCCATCTATGTTAGATTCACTCACAGCTTTGTCAGTGCTCCATAAGTGTGGCAATAGGCTCTGACATACATAAGATAAAACAGCCCAAAATATGTTGTACTTTGCCTACTTTAAACTACATTTTGTGATGCTCAGAGTGCATAAAAACTTTCCTCAAATGCAGGAAATGGCATCTCCGAGACTCAAAATTCCAAAATTTTCCGGGGGGTGATGCCCCCGGACCCCCTAGAGGGGTCTCGCGCCTTCGGCGCTCGCACTGACTCTGAAGTCACAATAGCATGACCAATCATTTACAGCCAGCTTCACCACCGATTAGGAGTTTCCTTAGATGGGCTATTAAATTTCATCATGCTTGTAACTCAAAATTTGAGGTTTTCGCTGCATATGTCCATAGCTTCTACTATTTCTTCCAAATACCCATTGGCCTCAACCCTTGTGGCAGAGTAAGTTAGTTGCAGTCATTGCTTACCTGTAAAAGAATGAACTTTAACAACAGGTTTATATAGAACTAAGGAATGCTTCAGTCTGCAATTGGTATTTTTTTTTTTCTTTGGAGACTTGATCATGTATTTGAAGTAGAGACTGTTAAAATGCCATGATATAAACCAAGAATTAAAATACGTTTGCATGAAATTCTATCAAGACTGGCAAGAACTATTTAAAAAAAAGCCACCTAAATATTGCAAAATAGAAAAGAAATCTAGTGAATGATATGCTAAGGTGAAGCTGTTTATATTAATATATATCAGTTGTTGAATTTATTTTTGAGTATTTATTCCATGAATGCCTATAAAAAGAAATTAATTTATTAGTGGGCAAGAATGCAGTTTAAGCTGTTCACTCTGGCTAATCCCAGATTATATTTGGTGCAGGGATGAGCCCTGTGAGTTTCACCTTTCTTTTTTCATAAAGTGTGCAGTAAGTCTTTGGCTATTTCGTCAATTGATTTTGATATGTTGGTTGTTGGTAAAAACTTGTGTCCCAAATTTTTATCACGGATCAGAACCAAGAACACAAGGACTCATTAATGATGCCCTCATTTTGGGGACATTTTTGGAGAGTTTTTCAGTACTTCACTTACATATGAGTCATGGTTCCCATAGCTTGGGTCACAGTAGATCATTGGTGCAAACAGGCAGTGTACTGCTACTTGGGTGCAACTAAGTGGGGGGAATTGGGGGGCTTCAACCCCCTACCCTTTCTGTGTGTCCTATTATAGACAGCTTTCTGCCCTCATTCCTAAAGCCACATACATAGATCTACTTTACTAGAAATGATCAAAATTGCCCTGATGGTGCCTTGATACTACCATCTGTTTTACAAAATTCCTGGTTGGGCCCCTGTAATATGATTTAGTCTGTAGGTTGTTGAACAAAATTATCAATCACTGGAAAACTGAAAGCAATGCTTAGCAGCCCTCTATCAGTTAGCATGACCAAAATAAAAACTGCAATGAGGTTTTGTCAAGGGTGATAATAACTTATTTTTCAGACAATAAACTGCACTGTTGTATAAACTGCAGTGCCTGTTTTTTTATCAGTTTTACGAAAAATCAACATATAAACTGCACCATTAAATAAACCACAGTTAGATAAAATGCACTGTTAAATAAACCACATGAACAGTTGAACTGGTCATTTTTTATTATATGCTTTCCAGTTTAGCTTGTAAAAGAATCCAAGTATTTGAAACTTTTGATAAAATATTTGAAGCTTTAATATGCATACTCATGGGAAATCTTTGATATTCATGTTGAATAAGTTTTTTATGTTGGATCATGTTCAATTACGGTAATGAGCTCTTGTCAGATTCTGACAGGTGATGAAATATATCAGATTCATAACAAAAGCTTAACTTTCACAGTGCTTCTCAAGTATCTTTGAGATATTGCTATGATTGCACACCAGTATCCACTGTATATAATACAGTGCATCATGCAAGAGTGTGGACAGTCCAAAAATTGAGTGATCCTAAAAATGACAATGCAACTTGTTATGTTAAGTAGTCCTGTGTATAGGTTGTAGTAGGTATTGGTAAATTAAATTGTAAATTGTAAGTTTTTCTTAGAATATGGGAGAAAAACCTTGTATATATAAAAATGTTTCATTTATTTGAACATTAACAGCACTGGTGTATAAACCATGTGGCATTAGATTTTGGAAAAAAGTTGCAGTTTGTAGTCCAAAAATACAGTAGTTATTCTAAAGTTTTGTTGAGGAGAATGCTGCAACAAACTTCAACATTTAGTTTTTGCCAAAATTAATCACTTCTACCTTAGTGACCGTAATTTTTAGAAGACAGATTTTCTAAAATCTTATTTCCTTGCTAAAATTTTATTTGTGAGTTTCACTTGTATTCTGTACATTTAAAGTTGCATTGCTTTGTGACTGACAACTTGACCCTCTGTGGAATTTTTAGTTCTGTTTACTGTCTGCAAAATCTACAGACATTAGAACAATCATTTGTCATCTCTAGCCAAGGTATTCCTTATTCAAAGTGTTGTGAATCAATGACAACACCTGTTAGCATGTTTGTGAACAGCCAGAGTAAGAGTTTGATCTAACACTGGTTGACAGTACTCAACAGTGAAACACTTATTACCATTAGTTGCCAATGTTCTGGTACATCTTTGTTTTTCAACAGAAAATGACTCCTTTAGCACTGTTAATTTTTTTTGTTCTACTGTTTAAAGGATTTGAAGATCTTAACTTCATTTTGTGCCTGCTCCTTTTGGCAATATTCTTTTTTATTTATTGTGAACTGTTGAGTTACACATTTTCAGTTTTAAGGTCTTAGAGTTGTACAAAATTACCTCATGCTATAATTCATCAAACTGTACTACAGTGCATTTGAATTTTGGAAATTTTCCTGCCATCTTAGCCTTTTCTTGTTAGTGAAAAGCAAAAGGTGTTAAGCCTACTCTATCAGGTCAATTATTAAATTGTGGTCATTTTATTTTTTCAAACTTTAATGCATACAACAATAATACAAAACTAATGATTTATTAATCAGTACAGTGTTAGATCAACAGTAAAAATTACAAGTTGTAATGACAGCCAGTAATTCATCCATTGCAAGCTGAACCCAAAATATTGTTTAGTGCATGGCATGTGCTATCAACATTTTAATTGTTTTCATCTTCCAATGTAATTGCAGTTCAATGGTTATTCACTGTTGCAGGTTTCAATGGTTAATACTGCATGGTTTGCTGTATCAGTCCAGTATGAGATACATCTTACCCAAGGAAAGTTCACTGTGAGCAACAGAAAAGAAATAGAAAATAACTGCGAGACTTTTGGAAAATGGAACTGAAAGTGGAATAACACTGTTCAAAACAGTTGTGAAATTTCAGGTACCTTGTTTAAATTGTTACTAAATCAGGTTGTTTGGTGGGGCTGAGATGTAATTGCAAAATTTGGATATTTTCTGAAGCAACTGCTCCACCCTGTTACAAAGTCTTCGAGTACAGTGTCACAAGCAAGTACTCTACAGCAAACTTGTACAATTATACACACCAAACACAAGCCATTTCCTGTGTCTACACAGCTTTTCTATTTTGATTATATATCTTGAACATGTATCACATATGTTCACTACAATGAAAGTTAGCCTAAGAAATAGCAAGGTGATTGACAATTTATAGTTGAAGCTGTTTTTGGAAGTTGGTGTACAATTTTACTGTAATGTTTTGTAGGAATGGTGTTTCAATTACATACTAAATCTTGCAGAGTTTGTTTCTGTTTGTCAAAAAAAAAAAATTGGGTTCACTAATGATCCATCCTGTAGGGTTAAGTATCTTTTATTTATACTGGATAATTCTATCATCCAGCTAAGCTACTCTCCCTAGAGGTCCACTAAGGGCCACTCCTCATGGATCCAGTTTTACTACCAGAGCAAACTGGAGTACTTGAAGAAAAACTGCTGTACTTGTTTGGGTAAAGCTGGACAACACTCTTTCGGGAGCACAGGCTGAAATCAGGCTTGCCTTATAGTGTTAGTACATTTCTTGGACATGACTTTAATCACTTGGTTCTGAGCCAGTTTATGAGCAGTTAGGGCTCTGTTGTTAAATGGTGGTTAGCTTAGTCCTGAATTAGTAATTGTAAACTTTTTATGGACATATGTTGACATGCAGACTTACAGGAAGGTGGATTCAGAGAGATGTCATCCTATAGCACATAGGTGGTGGAATAGGTGGGGCTATATATGATGAATTGCCTTTAGACTGTGTTGGAAACGTCACTTATTCAAAACAGCGTTTGTGCTAAATCTGGTATCACAATGGCTCGGTGTGATCTTTGACAAGGTCGACAGTTAATTTTAAAATAAATACAATTAGCAAGCGGAAGACGCAAACAGCCATTAAACAAAGTAATGAGGGAAATACGGTTTTTTTAAGTTTCATATTTTCATTTCTGGCTCCAAACAAATAGGTGGAGAAAGAGTTAATGCTGTGGGTTTTTCATAATTGGCGGTGAACATATTCACACAATCCTGCATACTGCAACTTTCCATTGATAGTTAATGCCTTTTGTGCCTTTTTGTGTCATCAGTCAGTGCATTTTTGTAGAAAACTGAATTAAATAAATATCGGGCAATCCGGCCGGATACCATATTGTAAAGTTTTTCACTATCTGGCGGATACTAAACCCGGTGCACCCCTAATATACGGAACTAAAAATCAAGTCTAATGGACTTCTAATACTCATTAATAATTCATAAAGAAAACAAACGAAAGTGATGCATCATCAAGTTCTGCAGATAATTATAGTAGAGAAGTTCAACACATTAACACAGCCTTCGTAATTCGCCTCGGTACTCGACAAGTGCCGAGGTAAGTTACGATTTGTCTGGTTTACCTCGGAAAAAAAAGTGCTGAGGCAAGTAGATGTACTTGTTTCTGTGTCTACTTAAATATTCTACTTGCAAATATTGTTCGAAAATTACTGTTTGGCCATCATCAGAATAGGCGCAATTTTGTTCAATCGTGCGTGCGTGAGTATCAGTTGTGACCACAGTTTTCAACCGAAGGGTTTGTCGAACTGTGCCGAAGCGATTGCCGAAGTAACGTACAGTAAATTTATTACGTTCCTCGGCAGAAAAAATTGCCGAGGAAAAAATAGTTGAATTACGAAGGCTGTTTCCAGCCACTGATGTTTTACTGATCAGTTCTACGTCACATTTACAAGCACTGCTGCTGCATTTTGGATCGGGGTTTTCATGATAAAATTGCTTTCTTTTTGCCTTTTCAATCGTTAAACTTTTTGCCATCTTGGAAAGATGACTATGCAAGTTTAACAAGTAATTCACCAAAGTCGTGTCTGTTCTACATCGTGACATAGACTTTTAGGATGGACTCGCGTCTATATTTGCTGATACGGGACGGCCACTTACAGCTCAATTTGTTGGAGAGACTGCTGCAACAGAAGCATTCAAAATCTTCTTGGCTGTCGCTAAGATGCAACAAATGCATGATGTCACAATGATAGAATTCGGAAAAATGGCTATAAATTGCTATTGATTTTATCTAACATCGCTTGACATCATTGAATTTAAAAGTAAAATTAAATCCACTGACGGGAAAAGTTGTACATTAGAATTTTATTGTGGCGAACGTCGGACGATCTTATTGAGCGAAATGCGACCACTGGACCTTAAAGGGTTAATAATCGAGGAGTACAAATTATCATTGCAACAATCATTGAGACGTAGTAAATATCACTTATACTATTTAATTTTCCGAAACTTCTCTTATTTTATTTCTTTAGGTTTTCAATAATTCTTGGTAAACTGGATATTTCAATCAAGTCAACTGCAATATAGCGAGAAATGAAATTATTGATGCAGGTGGACTTAACATTGTGTACAAATTCAGCCTGTTGATGAAGAATTTTAGGTTGTATGTTGGGCAAATGTTTTCCCCCCTGTAAAGAGAAAACTGAACCTTGTTTGGATAACCAGTATGTAACCTCATTGCACTAAGTTAAAATATCATTTAGGCTGAACCTACAGCGCAGTGTCTGGTAATTCTAAAATACCATGCATGAACAATACTGTTGAACAATACTAACTTGATATAACTCTAGATTAGAAAGAGCACTGAGCTTTACACGTGTTCGGCTATATTCAATTAGGATGGTGACCTTCATGTTGTGATTTCTGAAGTCGTAAGTCTGTCAAGCCATAGCAAAAGTTGCAGATTTGATTGTCAGATGGCTACGTAGTACTGTAAAACTTAACGTGATTTTTACTGGAGGAGTTTGTATCAGCTTGCGACAGACTTATTTGAAAATGTTTTTGGTATAACCTGTGAGGATAAACGAAGAATAGAGATAACAGCTCAGCTCAGAATTGTAAAGTGAAAAGTCATAAACACAACTTATGTGTCAATGTTTTAAACTTCCTGATCAAATGATAAAGAATATTGTGTGGCGTATTTATCGAAAGATGTAGGCTTAGCCTATCTATTTCCGTGTATGTGCAGCCTATTATATTTTTCATTTTGCAAAACCTTTTCAGAATTTCAAATATTTTAAAATAGGTTTACTGACCTTTCGTTGCAACGTGTAACATCTTCAGATTATAGTACTTTAAAGTTGTCAATGTGTGTGTGTCTCTCTCTGTATGTGTGTATATATATGTGTGTGTGTGTGTGTGTGTGTGTGTGTGTGTGTGTTTACATACGAGAATTATTAATTAGTGCCCAACCAATCAGAACAGTGTTAGAAGAGAGGGAGAGAGTGGGATGGAGGGAAATGTTTTCATTGAGGGACGGTTTAAGTTTGGAAATGATCGAACTCTCTCGGATGAGGAGTTCAAGGTTTGAAGAAGTTGGACTAGAAGATAGGGTTTGAAGGATTTGATTAAGGTTGAAGGGTTTGACGAGAGTGCGCTTGGATGTTAAAGAGTGAATTTTCCTCATCTGAGGGAGTTAATTCATTTGTAAACTTAATCCAACTCAACCCCACTCTCTCTTTCTTCTAACCTTGCGCTGATTGGTTGGGCGCTACTTCCGCTCTTCCGCTTCCGCTCTACGCCAATATCTCGTTTACTTATCATGTAATATATCATCACCTTGTAATATAGTTTTTCATTCATTCTCTGAGGATGTTGCGTGTAGCAACGAAACGTTAGAAATACATTTTAAACCTTTAATATGTAAATACTTACATTTAGACATTGACAACTTTTTGATTCTGTACTCTGAAGATGTTGCACGTTCCAACGACAAGTTAGTTAACTTATTTTAAAATACTTCAAGTTGTTTTTACGGCCTTTTCACTCTACAGTTTTGAGTGCGGCCCTTATTTATCTTCATTCTTTTCGTTTTCTGCCCAGAAATTCTACCACAACAAAATAACCTGTGACGATACTGGTACAGCAAAGGTGGTACAGTGTTTTCAGAGATCCTGAGAACATTTGCCTAGCATATACAAGTAGTGAAATCATAAAATTGATGTTACATTTTGATTGTCTGGTGCTTTCAGTTCGTTTACTAAATTTTTGAAAACTGTTTGAAATGCTTAAGCAGCATGTCTTCCAACGTGATTGATAAAAATGAGTGATACACTTCAAACGAATATCTCATTAGACAAACTGTGTGCAATAATCACATCAATCTTCGACATCACACAACACTAGTGAACACGTAGATTTCATTACTGTCTTGCCAAAACATAGAGGCATTGATGTGTTTGGTTTCAGGGCCTAAAAGATAAATGGTCATTTGATATAACAAGAAAAATTTGAACAAGTTCAATCACGGCAACAATATCTATTTTTCTTACAAAAAGATTGTGAACTTTTTCAGAAAATTCGAGTATGTGCTTAGAGTAAAGTATAGTTGTTTTGACGATTTGATAACATCCCTATCAGCAAGCAAGATTAGTCGATTCTGCATTTCAAAGTCAGTTCGTGGGTTTTTAGTTGGTGCAAAACTAAGGTGGTAAAATTATGTCCTTTAAATATGCGATTTCGTCCTTTTCCCGTATGTTTGGGATGGTTCTGAAGGGCTTTGTGGCCACATTAGCAGCGATTATCAAAGTATATTGTAAATGCATATTACTGCTGAAGTGTGTGTACAATGGGAACGAAATCCAGTCTCCGTGTCTTTTCACTTGTTCTTGATGTGTAATGATTAGAAATGTTCCAGGGGTCGTTTGTTAAGATTGGGCAATTTATCCAGTTGATTAGTCCTGTACAGCAGGTTTTTTGTTGTACGATGACAGGGTGATCGGTGTTATGTTTAGAAGAACCGAATATGTCAGGTGGAGAAATTTTTATCGGCCAAGTTATCCGATATCAGGAGTAATCTACCGGATATCCAAGCTTTGAACAACCTACCGTACGTTTAGAGAGAACAAAATAGGTTGTTCATCTGCGTCAGTCTAAGGGTATCTTTAATTTGGCATCTTTTTTACCTACTTGTCTGCATAGTCGATTAAAGTATGGTATGGAAACTGTACAAATCTCAATGCGGCTGAGAAAGAAAGATATTTAAGCTGCGAGTAATTTTGGAAGGGGCACTGACCATGTACAAATGTTTTTGTTTAATGAAAATTAACATTCAAATAACACAGGAGACTAAATTCAAACGTTTTTATTGGTTGAGTGATTATTTTAAATATCCCTCGTGTTTTGCACGTTCATTCTACGTAAAAGCGGACAAAAAGAGTTTCCAGACCATCCTTTGATTCACTGATGCCAGTGCGTGGACATTTCATGCTGTCATTGAGGTACGTCGGTATAGATACCTTAGTATTTCTTCAGCTTTGGGTAAGTACTTTAGAATTTTTTTACTTGCACATGGCATTTGAGTTTTTATATAGGTGTGTAGGCATCTGTTAACTTGTGCACTACATATTTTGCTGTCCATTACGAGAACATATACTATGTTGAACGTCCAGGTTAGTTCAGCCTTGAGGAAGACTGTTGGCGACGGACGTTTCGACGGCCATCTTCAGTGTACAAAAAGAGGAACAGCCAAATACAGGGGGTTGCCAAAAAAAAGGAGCCCCCATGTGAGAGGGTTTTTCTGATTTCAAAAATCTGAAGGTTTTAAAAAATCTGAAGCTCCTTTGCCTTGGAACATTGAGAAGTGGAGGATGGTATCAGTGTGAAAAAGCTCTCCCACAATTGTTGTGCACGATTTCAGTATTTAAATAGTTAGGCGAAACTTTTGTCATTTCCCTTTTAATCATTGTGAAAGATGGCGTCTAAGAAGCAACAACGGGAAGAAAAGGCCAAGAAGTTTGCAAGGAATCAACAGATTTTGGGCTCCCTTCGTGCTGGTTGGAGCGCTCGGAAAGTGGCAGAAGAATATGAACTCAGTTATTCGTGGGCAAAAAAGGTTTGCAAGCGTTTGAAGGAAGGAGATAGTGGGGAGAGAAATCCTGGCTCTGGAAGACCACGAAAGACAACAGTTCGAGAAGATCGTTTTTTAATCAGAGAAGCTGTGAGAGTTCGTGATCCCTCCGAAGTTTGCCCAAGCGCGGCTGATCTCTCAGGGTCACTAAAAGAGCGCACATCTACGGAAATATCACGTCGGACAGTACAGCGTCGCCTCCATGAACGCAATTTTAAGAAATGCCCCAAAACCAAAAAACCTTATGTAAGCAGTGTAAATCGGCGCAAGCGTGTAAACTTTGCGAAGCGTTATCGTGCCTGGACAGTGGACGAATGGAAAAAGGTTGTCTGGTCTGATGAATCACCATTTGTGTTACGCTGCCAAAATCGTGGTTATGTCTGGCGTCGTCCTGCCGAAAAGTTCTCACCTCGATCTCTGCGAGGAACTTTAAAGCACCAGAAAAAAATTATGGTATGGGGATGTTTCTCTTGGTATGGAGTTGGAGCTCTTTATCAGATAAAAGGAACCTTAACCAAGGAAAAATATCGTCAAATTCTGATTCGTCAAATGCGGCCGTCAGCCCGACGACTTCATGGGGATAACTTCATTTTTCAGCACGACAATGATCCAAAACACACATCACATGTCGTGAAAAATTATCTTAGCAACCAAAGCATTGAAGTTCTTTCTTGGCCACCAAAAAGCCCAGACCTAAACCCAATTGAAAATCTGTGGGCCGAGATTAAAAGGAAACTGGAGAAACGTACGTGCCAAAGTGAGGAACAACTGTTTGACAGTTTAAAGCAGGAATGGGTGAATCTCAGCAATGATTACCTTAAAAAACTTGTAGAAAGCATGCCAAATCGCTGCCGAAAAGTTATTAAAAGTCGTGGATATCCTATTGACTATTAAATGTTGCGTGCTTTGGACAATCCTAAAAACGTTTAATAACGCTTGAGTGTTTGTACCATCTCTTTCTAATCAAATAAGAAGAATTATGACACTTTGTCGTTTTCGTTTTGTTAACGGCGGGCTCTTTTTTTTTGGCAACCCCCTGTAGGTTAACTGTTCCTCTTTCTACACTGAAGATGACCGCCGCTGAAGCCGTCGAAACGTCAGTTACCAAAAATCTTGCTCAAGACTGAACTAACCTGGCCAATCTGCCATCAAGATCTACCGATTCTCCTGAGTTCAATCGTTTACTTCATTGAAGCCCATATGTGCAAGTAAACAAATGTCTGAATACTTCAAGTGCAAAGGAGGAATGTTCAAGAGCTCCTGTGCAAGCACAGAAGACGTCTTCCCCCTTGCATACAAGTACTCAGACATTTTTGAGTTGCACATGAATACTTAGATATTTTTCCCTTTGCATATAAGTACTTAGTCAAATGTCGGAGTCTATAATGTGCAAGTGAAACATGTCCAAGTGCTCATATGTAAAGGGAAAGCCATTGCTAAAAATGTCTAAAACCTTACTTTATAGAGGAAAAACATTACTGCTTACATTGCCATATAAAAAGTACTAGACTACAAGGGGAAAGATGTGTTTTGTGCTTATAGAAAAGGGGAAAATGGCTTGGGAATATATTAAAAACAAATTCCCAAGGGAATTGGAATTTCTATAGGATTTGTTACACCCAGTCAAAATCGGCCGAAATTCGATTTTTTAGTTGGCGTAAAAAATCCCAGGGGAATTCCAATTCCAAGGTATTTCTTTTCCCAAGTCAAAATGGGTCAAAATTCGATTTTTCAGTTGGTGTAACAATTCCTAAGGGAATTCTTTTCCCAAGTCAAAACGGGCGAAAATTCGATTTTTCAGTTGGTGTAATAAATCCCAGGGGAATTCTTTTCCCAAGTCAAAACGGGCAAAAATTCGATTTTTCAGTTGGTGTAATAAATCCCAAGGGAATTCTTTTCCCAAGTGTAACTGGGCGAAAATTCGATTTTTCAGTTGGTGTAATAAATCCCAAGGGAATTCTTTTCCGAAGTCAAAACGGGCGAAAATTCGATTTTTCAGTTGGTGTAATAAATCCCAGGGGAATTCTTTTCCCAAGTCAAAACGGGCGAAAATTCGATTTTTCAGTTGGTGTAATAAATCCCAGGAGAATTCCAATTCCCAAGGGAATTCCCCGTTATTAAATTAAAATGGAATTCAGAGGGGACCGTTTCATATTTTTTTTTCATTTTTTTCAAACTTATTTTTTTAAAATTTTTTTTTTTTTTTCAAAATTGTATTATTTTCAAGACTATAAATTTCCACCCTTTTATACTCCCCCGTAGGTATTCCCCTGACCAAGTGAAAGAATGAATCTTAATCTACTAATACAAAGTAGAAGTTTGGAAAATGCCCACCACCTACCCTTCTGGGTACCTATATTTATAAACTAAGATACAAACACCCAAATGTGGGAGCCTGGATGGGTTTTTTTTTTTTTTGTTTTTTTTTGGACCGCAGCTTTTGGCCTTCCATCGGTAAAATGCTATGGACCGACCATTTTCTCAATCACTTTCCATCAAGTATTTCTTCAAAATATATTTTATTACTTTTTATTAGTCTACAGCGACAACAGATTAAGGTTTTACCGAGAACAATTATAAAAAACAAAATTATAAAAAATATCAACCTGGCATTACAATCATTTCTCTTTTAATCAAGCAGACCCACAACAGAGTTTCCTGTAAATAACTTCGCTACAAATCACTACTTAAAGGTA
Source organism: Heliopora coerulea (assembly GCA_030142905.1). Classification (NCBI taxonomy): domain Eukaryota; kingdom Metazoa; phylum Cnidaria; class Anthozoa; order Scleralcyonacea; family Helioporidae; genus Heliopora; species Heliopora coerulea. The sequence goes on along the minus strand of JASJOG010000571.1, from coordinate 27,071 downwards.
ATCATTACTTTTTTAAGGTAACAGATGACACATTAAAATCATACTATCTTATTCGGCCTAAACTTTCATATTTTCGCCTTATTTCGAAAGTTTCAAATTGGTCGAAAAATCGTCAAAAACCGTGGGTTAACCCCTTTACTTTTTGGTGAAATTTTTCCACCTCAAAAATCATCTCAAATATTACTGTAAAGTCCCTCAAATATGGCCACAACTATCTTATTCGGCCTAAACTTTCATATTTTCGCCTTATTTCCAAAGTTTGAAATTAGTCGAAAAATCGTCAAAAACCGTGGGTTAACCCCTTTACTTTTTTGTGAAATTTTTCTACCTCAAATATCATCTCAAATATTACTGTAAAGTCCCTCAAATATGGCCACAACTATCTTATTCGGCCTAAACTTTCATATTTTCGCCTTACTTCAAAAGTTTGAAATAAGTCGAAAAATCGTCAAAAACCGTGGGTTAACCCCTTTACTTTTTGGTGAAATTTTTCTACCTCAAATATCATCTCAAATATTACTGTAAAGTCCCTCAAATATGGCCACAACTATCTTATTCGGCCTAAACTTTCATATTTTCGCCTTACTTCAAAAGTTTCAAATTAGTCGAAAAATCGTCAAAAACCGTGGGTTAACCCCTTTACTTTTTGGTGAAATTTTTCCACCTCAAAAATCATCTCAAATATTACTGTAAAGTCCCTCAAATATGGCCACCACTATCTTATTCGGCCTAAACTTTCATATTTTCGCCTTACTTCAAAAGTTTGAAATTAGTCGAAAAATCGTCAAAAACCGTGGGTTAACCCCTTTACTTTTTGGTGAAATTTTTCCACCTCAAATATCATCTCAAATATTACTGTAAAGTCCCTCAAATATGGCCACCACTATCTTATTCGGCCTAAACTTTCATATTTTCGCCTTATTTCGAAAGTTTCAAATTGGTCGAAAAATCGTCAAAAACCGTGGGTTAATCCCTTTACTTTTTGCTGAAATTTTTCCACATCAAAAAAACATCTCAAATATTACTGTAAAGTCCCTAAAATAAGGCCACAACTATCTTATTCGGCCTAAACTTTCATATTTTCGCCTTACTTCAAAAGTTTGAAATCAGTCGAAAAATCGTCAAAAACCGTGGGTTAACCCCTTTACTTTTTGGTGAAATTTTTCTACCTCAAATATCATCTCAAATATTACTGTAAAGTCCGTCAAATATGGCCACAACTATCTTATTCGGCCTAAACTTTCATATTTTCGCCTTACTTCAAAAGTTTGAAATTAGTCGAAAAATCGTGAAAAACCGCGGGATAACCCCTTTACTTTTTGGTGGAATTTTTCCACTTCAAATATCATCTCAAATATTACTGTAAAGTCCCTCAAATATGGCCACAACTATCTTATTCGGCCTAAACTTTCATATTTTCGCCTTACTTCCAAAGTCTGAAATTAGTCGAAAAATCGTGAAAAACCGCGGGATAACCCCTTTACTTTTTGGTGAAATTTTTCCACCTCAAAAATCATCTCAAATATTACTCTAAAGTCCCTCAAATATAGCTACAACTATCTTATTCTGCCTAAACTTTCATATTTTCGCCTTATTTCGAAAATTTCAAATTGGTCGAAAAATCGTCAAAAACCGTGGGTTAATCCCTTTACTTTTTGCTGAAATTTTTCCACCTCAAATATCATCTCAAATATTACTATAAAGTCCCTCAAATATGGCCACAACTATCTTATTCGGCCTAAACTTTCATATTTTCGCCTTACTTCCAAAGTTTGAAATTAGTCGAAAAATCGTGAAAAACCGTGGGTTAACCCCTTTACTTTTTGGTGAAATTTTTCTACCTCAAATATCATCTCAAATATTACTGTAAAGTCCCTCAAATATGGCCACAACTATCTTATTCGGCCTAAACTTTCATATTTTCGCCTTACTTCAAAAGTTTCAAATTAGTCGAAAAATCGTGAAAAACCGCGGGATAACCCCTTTACTTTTTGGTGAAATTTTTCCACCTCAAATATCATCTCAAATATTACTGTAAAGTCCCTCAAATATAGCCACAACTATCTTATTCGGCCTAAACTTTCATATTTTCGCCTTACTTCAAAAGTTTGAAATCAGTCGAAAAATCGTCAAAAACCGTGGGTTAACCCCTTTACTTTTTGGTGAAATTTTTCCACCTCAAAAATCATCTCAAATATTACTGTAAAGTCCCTCAAATATGGCCACCACTATCTTATTCGGCCTAAACTTTCATATTTTCGCCTTACTTCAAAAGTTTGAAATTAGTCGAAAAATCGTCAAAAACCGTGGGTTAACCCCTTTACTTTTTGGTGAAATTTTTCTACCTCAAATATCATCTCAAATATTACTGTAAAGTCCCTCAAATATGGCCACAACTATCTTATTCGGCCTAAACTTTCATATTTTCGCCATACTTCAAAAGTTTGAAATTAGTCGAAAAATCGTGAAAAACCGCGGGATAACCCCTTTACTTTTTGGTGGAATTTTTCCACTTCAAATATCATCTCAAATATTACTGTAAAGTCCCTCAAATATGGCCACAACTATCTTATTCGGCCTAAACTTTCATATTTTCGCCTTACTTCCAAAGTCTGAAATTAGTCGAAAAATCGTGAAAAACCGCGGGATAACCCCTTTACTTTTTGGTGAAATTTTTCCACCTCAAAAATCATCTCAAATATTACTCTAAAGTCCCTCAAATATAGCTACAACTATCTTATTCTGCCTAAACTTTCATATTTTCGCCTTATTTCGAAAATTTCAAATTGGTCGAAAAATCGTCAAAAACCGTGGGTTAATCCCTTTACTTTTTGCTGAAATTTTTCCACCTCAAATATCATCTCAAATATTACTGTAAAGTCCCTCAAATATGGCCACCACTATCTTATTCGGCCTAAACTTTCATATTTTCGCCTTATTTCGAAAGTTTCAAATTGGTCGAAAAATCGTCAAAAACCCTTTACTTTTTGGTGAAATTTTTCCACCTCAAAAATCATCTCAAATATTACTGTAAAGTCCCTCAAATATGGCCACAACTATCTTAATCGGCCTAAACTTTCATATTTTCGCCTTCCTTCCAAAGTTTGAAATTAGTCGAAAAATCGTGAAAAACCGAGGGATAACCCCTTTACTTTTTGGTGAAATTTTTCCACCTCAAAAATTATCTCAAATATTACTCTAAAGTCCCTCAAATAAGGCCAGAACTCTCTTATTCGTCCTAAACTTTCATATTTTGGCCTTATTTCGAAAGTTTGAAATTGGTCGAAAAATCGTGAAAAACCGTGGGTTAACCCCTTTACTTTTTAGTCAAATTCTTCGACCTGAAGAACGCATTAAAAAATAGGGTAAAGCGGTTAAACATGTCTAAAAATTAACTTACTAGGAGTAACCTACCATCTTTTCACCTTTTTGGGATACTTTGAAAATAGTCGAAAAATGGGCAAAAACTATGGGTGAACCCCTATACCTTAGGTCAAATTTTTCGACCTGGAGAACTCATTTAAAACTAGACTTAAAATCACTCAAATCAATTGGGCTGATCTACTATCTACCATCTACCACTCATTTGGGCTGATCTACCATCTGCCATCTACCACTCAATTGGGCTGATCTACCATCTACCATCTACCACTCAATTGGGCTGATCTACCATCTACCATCTACCACTCAATTGGGCTGATCTACCATCTTTTGACGCCGTTGGAATACTTTGAAAATGGTCGAAGAATCGCCAGAAACCATGAGTTAACCCGTTCACTTTTTTGTCAAATTATGTGACCTCGAAAACTCATTCAAAACATGGCTTAAAATCACTCAAATAGGTCCAAAATTAATTAATTTGGGCTAATCTACCATCTTTTCATCTTCTTGGGTTACTCCAAAAATGGTGGAAAAATCGGCTAAAACCATGGTTTAACCCCTTTACTTTTTGGTTAAATTTTTCGACCTTGAGAACTCATTGAAAACTATGCCTAAACTGGCTTAAATCAGGCCAAAATTAACTCATTTAAGCTAATCTACCATCTTTTAGCCCTGTTGAAATACTTTCAAACTGCTCGAAAAATTGTCAAAAACCATGGGTTAACCCCTTTAGTTTCTGGCCAAATTTTTGGACCTGGAAAATGTAACGAGATGTTCGCCTCAAATCAGTGAAAATAAAGCCAAAACTAAAAGATGTGGCTTCAACTTTCATATTTTGAGCTTATTTTGCAAGTTTGAAATGGGTCGAAAACTCATCCAAAACCATGGGTTAACCCCTTTACTTTTTGGCCAAATTCTTGCATCTGGAAAATGGAATGACACATTCACCTCAAATCACTGAAATCAAGCCAAAACTAAATGATTTTGGCCTGAATACATTTAATACATTGTATCATCTTTTATTACATAACTAACCTTAATCCTCAGGAGAGTGACTTCATCTGGTGTTTAATATCATCTGACATTTAACCAACAGCAATAAGAAACTTCCTCTCAATCTCAATGCAGCAAATATTGAAAATAAGGACAGGATGAAGTCAAACTACAGTACATCCAGGCTCCCTTTTCACATGAGTACCAGTAGAGCTTGGGATACGTTCATCTCCATTTTGTATGTGATATAGTCTTTGAAATCTGATGAAAAAAGAATAAGTTACTGATGATAACACTTTCAAACCAATAAATTCCAAATCTACCAACATATCAATATCGTACAACTATTTCACTGTTATCTCCTAGGAGATGTTGTGGAACTAGGGCTATGTTTACAAAGTGATACTATATGTTAAGCTATGCTAAGCAAATAATTAACCATGGGCATTGTAAGGTAACAAAATACTAACTTGTCTTCTTCCAAAATACAAATGTAGCATGAAAGTCAAGCGGACTCTCATAAGAAGAGCAGCTGTAATGTGCTGCACGTTTGGCATACGTTCACCATTCATGCTCTCTCTATGCAAGCCAGATGATTGCTCATAGTGAGAACTATCATAAATGTTGTCTTAAGCAACACACAAAAAAATAATCAAAAAGTAAAATTTCCCTTGGCAATACCACATGCATACCACTGCCTTCGTGAATCTGACTGAGTTGTATTTACTTGTTTCACATGCCAAAGTTATTCCAGGTTTATGAATTGTAGTTTCAAATTGAAGACTTTTGCACCTAGGTACTTTCATAAAATTCACTTTGATCTGCTCCAAACACCAGCTTTTTTGTGAAGTTAGATCTAATGTTTTTAAGTAGTTTCATATCCTTTGACTTTATAAATACCTAGTTGTACTTAAAGTGAAACCTCAAATCAGATGTTACTGTTACCCTTGACTTGATGTTTCAAAGGTCTACGGAGTAGTCCCCCTTAGGGGCAAGTAAGAAATGTTGTTCATGTTTTCCCTGTTGTCTGGTTTCTTGAACTACCATTTTTAGGCATTGTAGTAAGATTATAGATCACAGGTATATGTGGGTGTTAACCTTTCAACACCATATTTTTTGAAAGAAATTATAAATTAGTCAATCTGTTCATATGGCAAATCTTCATCATATTAAACTGCAGCTATACATGTGGTTGGAGTTTAAAGGATTAAGTGTGGTTTCACTGTTTATTGATGTCTGTGTGGGTTAGTCTCTTTGGTCAGTATAATTATATGGGTGGTAGCACACATAACTGGAAAGCAAGAGGACTGCCAAAAGTGTTCCCAAATTGATATCATTTATAGGTCCTTGTGTTCATGGCAGCAACCCTTGGCTGACAGAGCTGTCTTGGATTATGGTTAATGGCCAATTGAGATTTATGTTCTCTGAACAGTGTCAGTCCTTAGAAAATCAAACAGGTGTTGGAAATTTAAGAAAGTTCTTTGGGCAATGCAGTTGAAAGAATACTTGAGATGAGTTGTTAAAATTTAATACAGTTTTCAAGATCAAAGTTCTTCTTGTAAGAAAAACTAGATTCATCTATTTATTTCCTGCTGTTAATGCTACATTGCCATTTTTTTTAATGGTAAAAAAACCCTTCATGGCACTGATAAGCAGTTACTCTTAATTTATACTTACAGTTTTTGGCTTCAGGAAAATATTTGTCTACAATTTAGTCTCTTTATAGAAAACAAAACATGTGTACTAACAAAAAAAGAATCGGGAGTTAAAGAAATATCAAAAAAAAATGTTTACCAAAAGAACACAAATCATCTACAGTCCTGTTAAAGGTACACATAAGCCGGCACTACCATTAGCTTAGGAACCTATAAATTTCATTGCCAACAACATTCTTTTGGGAACACTTTTCATGACTTAAATGTTATGGGTGCCTACAGTCCAGTCATGTAGAGGCCAGTGGTAAGCATGGCTCTATTATTTGTTATGTATTAGTCTTTGTGCCAATAGTTGTGATCTATAGACTGCAATGTGAGTGACTAACTTCCAACTTATACTGGATGAATTTAATACCATGTTATAACCCATTTTCATAGCTATTTTCCATCACAATGACCTAATATTCAACATCTACAAATAATTAAACTGTAAAGTTTTAATTTAATACTGTACAAAGAATATGAGAATCTTTTCCACTTAATTTCATACTTTCAGGGTTTATACTTTCTGTTCAGCACCAAATCTACAGAAGTGATGAAATTTCATAATTCCAGTAACACATTATGGGTGGTTTGGCTTGACTCCATTTTTGTTCCATTATTCACATCCAAGAATTAAAATTCCTCATAAATTGCTTATTAGTAAACTGTCATTGTTCTTGTTTTATTTAACAATGCAAAACTGTAATTAAAGAATGAGGCAGAAAACGTATTCAAAGGAAGAAAATCAAGGTCCTGCAAAATATTCATTGGACAGGCATTTTTGTGTCAAAAGGGTCATTAAGATCTAATTTTTTGTTGCTTAAGATGCAACATCATCAGAGAATGAAACATAACACAACAAAACAATTACTAAAATATTATTACAGGTTGATTAGCATGAATTTAGCATTTGAGAGGAATTAGGATGTGATCAGATGTCAGAGTTGGTGAAGGGGGTCAAGGGAATCAGAATAAAGAAAGAGGAACTGAACTTGATTGAGAGTTGAGAGTAGGATTGAGTTTGTGAATGCTAATCAACCTGTAATATTTTAATAATTGTTTTATTGTATTAAGTTTCATTCTCTGATGATGTTGTGTCTTAAGCAATAAAACATTAGATCTTAATAAACCTTTTCACACAAAAATGCCTGCCAAATGAATATTTTGCTGGGCCTTGATTTTCATCCTCTAAATGCAAAAACTGGAGATTACCAATAGCCCTTTTATTTTCAAAATGGACTTCACTTAAGTTGTCAAGAAATCAGATCATAATCACACTTTTCAATTCCATAATGCTGATTGACTTCAACCAAAACAAAATGAAAGCCACAGATATGATAATCACTAGGGGCCCCACAAGGTGAGTTCAATGAAACAAATATTACACATCAATTGCCTAATTCATTCATATTCAGAGCACTAACTGACTGAAGTATTCCCTTCATGTTTTGTTTTATTTTGTACTTTTTGAAACTGCCATGTAGTTGTTAACAATATGTCACAGTCAAAGGTTTTATAAAATGGGCAACTTTTTTCTTGAACCATCATGTAAGAACATATAAAAATAATATCTATCATGATACTTGTATTCTTTCTACATAAATATTCCTTGTCATCCTGTGGATGGATGTATGCCAGGAAGAGATTAACTGCTTCATCTGTCACCCACCATGCCTACTGTGTGACTACAAGAGTCAGACTACCAGGTCATGATTTCATTAGAGCACTTCTTTTTTTAAGAAAGTTATATTTTGTTTTGACAAGTCTTGTAATTACTACTTAGCTGTATGTTGTAATCTTACATTTCAAACAATTTAAATTTGACATCTGGCACTTATGTCTGTTTGAAGCAATATTTCATCATCACATGGTCAAATTTGCAAAAACCACTGTGTGGATACTTTTCATCTCTGTGTTGTCCATTTTACCATGCATTTGGTTTAGGCGTTCAATTTTTTTTTTTTAGAGAGGTTCACACAGAAAGAAAAACTGTGCAAAATTCACCATTTCCAACTTAAGGCCTCAACAATAAGACATATTTATATTATGGCATAAGTATGGCATGTATAGCCATCAGGCTTCATACATTTTCTCTATCTCAGCCAGGGCTCAAATTTTTTCATGGCCCTCATAGTCATGGCTTCTGAAATGTAAAATAGGCATTGATTAAATGAAGTTGTACTTAAAATGCAAGGCCACCTTAGGCCTCAATGGGCACTTTAGGAAAGTACACACACACATCTTGCTAGCAGGATAAATTTCTGGCTAAATTTGCTTTATTTATGAGTTAGGTTTCCTGACAGTGTGCAATCCAGTCATTTGTATAAGTCTTTTTGGTTTTGTATTAAGCATAACACACCTAACACTTTTTCATAAACCAGCTAACACTGCCATTAACTGTTTTTATGAAACAGTCACAGCTAGTAGAGTCAAATTAGGAGAGCAAAGGTGATAAGCATTCCAGAAAAAAGTGGCAGCAGAACCCAAGAGTAACAACTATAAAAAACCAGAATTGAGGCTGGCTAGAATATAACTGGATGGAATTGAAGTTAACTTCCTAGTCGTGCTGTTAAATACAGTGCTGTGCAATTTTATTGGTTTGACAAATGGACAGGCTGAAGGCTTGTATGTTGCAACACAAACCAATCAAAACTCTTCAGTATAAGTTGGTCCTCTAAATTAATGTTTGAAAGTAATTTACAGTATATACAACCAAATACTTGGGCTTAGTAAAAATGAAAATGGCTTTGGATAGAAAAAATTCAATTTAATTGTGCTAAGCACTTTCCAGGTTTTGAGGTAGTCAACATTTTTAGGTGCTTAATGATGCCCAACAGTTTTTTGGTTTGATGTTTAAAACTTTTAATGGTTCATCCCTGTGATACGTAGTGTCATGATCTGCCATAACCCCTGAATGGGGTAATAATGATCATTTTTATGGTTACTTGCATAATAGTCAATTCTTAATCAGTTTATTTTTGTTGCTCAAAAACTTGCAAACTAATTTAGAATGAATAACCAAACTGGACTGTAGATTGCTACATTCCAGGGTTAATACTCAATTTTTAATAAAAACTTCACGACAAAACTTCTGTTATAGTCTGCAATTTGTTAGCATTAAGTGGTTACTGGCAAACTAAAAACCCTCTTTTCCACCTAATTTCTTGATTGCAAGGAAAGGTGCACTTATACTGTAGATATTTGGTAGAACTTTATCACATACCAAATATGACAAGATAGCTAAATTTTATGGAATTGTAGCATACAGATTCCTAATATGTAGGTGCAGTTGAGGTCTTCATTTTAGGTTGAGCACTTTATATTTTGGAAGAAGAAAGAGTTCGTTTGACCATGAAATGCTGATTTTCCTGGCATACATGTAAGTCAATGACCAGAGAATTTAAAATTTCAATTTGAAAATTTTAGGATGTAGGATGCCCGTGGGAAGAACATATAGTTGAGTAGTGTATTCCAGCACTCTCCTGCTACAATTAATTTCATCAAAACCAAGAATGGTGGTTTGTTGTTAAGTCTGGAACATGAATATCACCCTATTATAACACTGTATTAATAAATGCTAACAAAACGGTGAAATAACATTTAAACCAAGGTCATTTCATGTAAACCTCGCGTCAGAGACGTGGAGTCTCGCTCTGCGTACTCCAGGAACGTTATTTCGGAGCAAAAATAACGCCATTTATTAAATTTATCCGAGAAAGACAATTGTACGCCAGTACGCCAACAGGTGGCCTGCTACCACGCCGGATATCTCCGTTTCTATCAACATAAAATGCAGTCTTCCTAGCTAAAAAAAGGCGCCCACTTCCAATTACTTTCGTGCAATATGAAACTAGTTCTGGCTTGACTTAAACTCTCGACTAAAACATCAAATAATCTTGTGACACGTGCAGCGGATCGAAAGCAAGTGTGGCTTGAGCATTGAACATTCTTGAGTCGCTTTCCTGCTTTTATTTAGCGACTCGAAACAAAATTTTAAATCGCGAAATAACAATGAAAACATTCTGATAGAAACCAATGTCAATAACGATAACTAACCATCTACAAGAAAGCTCTTACAGCCCTACACGTGAAATGTCAACGATAAGATTATAAGAATTAACAAACCTTTTTGACCGAAGCAAACTGTGAAAGATTCATTGCACTTTTCGGCATTCTTTTCTGCCTGCCACGAACGGAATTTAAAAGATAAACCCTGTTCAAAAGAGCAAAAATAGTAAGGTAAGTTCACTAGAATCAAATACATCGTCACATGCAAACTTGGTCAGAGCAATCTTCTTTCTGAATGCAGGTGTCAACAAGACGAAGCAGTATGCTTCCTACCTTCAACTTCTCGGTGTTTGCATGATAGAGAAGTTCACAACGACCATTTGAGGTTTTAAATTCACAGGTAAAGTGACTAGTTAAAAAGGGCGCCATGTTGTATGCGAACTTGTACTTCTTCTAGTCGTGGTCATGCTTCGAGTTGGGCGCCAAAATGATCCAAACCCCAAGGGAGGAAAATCAGTCTAAAGATTGGCTGAACCTAGTTGTGCACGGGGATTGACCTATCACATTCCAGCGTGTTTAAGTTGTATTATATTGTATTGAGGTGATAAAAAAAGAAATGGCAATGGCTTGTTTGGAATGGGTCGATTGTAATTTGCAGCCAATGCAGGTATGAAGAATAGGTCAGCTGTTACAAAGTAAACAGGGGTTGTCAGTTAATGGGTTATGGAGTTGTGTCGTGTAGAAGTATTAGTGTTTAGTTTTGTGTTTATACAGTTGATGGTGATTGAATTAGATATAAATTTGTATGGCATTTAAAAATAAGATAGGAATAAATAGTTAGGAGAAAGTGAAAGAGTTTGAAGGGTTGATGTGACCAGCGGTCGGGTGTGATTTTGGCGCGCAGTTTGATTGTTTTCTTTGCGAGAGACGTTAGGAATGGCGGTTAGTCGCAGGATTTGTGGCTGATGAGTCATGCATGTTTATGGACTCTTTGCAACAGTCGTAGCTGGCCTAATGGACATCATGTAAAGTCCGAGGATGGCCGATCTGCCACAAGCCTTTCAAAGAACCGAGAGGTGCCTTTACTTGTCGGGAATTCGTTTCCGACAGTGGGCGTTCGAGGCAGAGGCGCGACTAAGAGTCGTAATAGATTTAGGGCTGCAAGTCGGTGAAAAAATTTTTTCAAAAATTTCGACTGTGATATCTTTGAGATATGATAGTATGTCTCTCGCATAGGATATGTTTGGCTTTGCGATTTTGACCCCGAATTAGACTTATATATATATATATATATATAAAAATCTGTATATATGTATGTTTGATGCTGAAACAGGGTGCTGTGGAAGGTATCAGAAATATCCCATAATGCACTACAGGCATGGCATAGATTAAGTAAGGCAAGGCCGTGTCGTGCGTGACCGATGCGTGCCGTCGTGCACGGCCTTAACGATAAGCCAATCCACGCGATCGGGGAAAGGGCGGAGTGAACGAGCCGTCTCTTAGTAACCGGCAATGTAAATTTAAAGCTTTATCGTCGACCAACGATTTAAAGTCTTTCGTGCAGCAGAATTTAACATCTTTAAAGTGAAAACATGCCAGCAGACTGGAGGAGCACGTCAATCATTCTCTCCCATCTATCCTAATGTGTTTGGTGACGAGAAAAAGTGTCGGCTTTCGAATCGACAGTTACGAATCGAGCGCGCCAAGAATGGCGACCGACTTGGTCGATCTTTCGCTACCTAGCCCGTTTAATAAACGAGCCGATCTTATGAAAACTTATCGCAAAAGACCTGAGCTTGACGAGCTAGGCCAACCGATCCCATCTGGTCATCTTCTTATGCATGCACGACTCCACAAAATCCTTTCGCTCGAGGGAAAGTGATACGCGTCTCGCTACACCATACGGCCGTAGACGGATGGAAACGGTCGAAGCGCCGAAGCCTAAATTGCACGAGTATGCTTGCGAGTAGCGGACCGTTCGTTGGTTTAGGAAGAGTTAGTATTTCAGTTAGGATTTGGGTTAGTGTCCGCACACCAGGACTTCAAATAACCACAGCCTACTTAAGATAACCACTGCCTACCAGAGTCTAACAAAGTCTAACAAAGCTTAACAAAGCTTAACAAAGTCCAACAAAGCCTAACAAGGCTTAACAAAGTCCAACAAAGTCTAACAAGGCTTAACAAAGTCCAACAAAGCCTAACAGAGTCTAACAGAGTCTAACAAAGTCCAACAAAGTCCAACAAAGCCTAACAAGGCTTAAAGTCTAACAAAGCTTAACAGAGTCTAACAAAGTCTAACAAGGCTTAACAAAGTCTAACAAAGCTTAACAAAGTCCAACAAAGCCTAACAAGGCTTAACAAAGCTTAACAAGTCTTAACAAAGTCTGACAAAGCCTAAGAGAGTTTAACAAAGTCTAACAAAGCCTAACAAAATTTAACAAAGTCCAACAAAGCCTAACAAAGCTTAACAAAGCTTAACAAAATTTAACAAAGTCCAACAAAGCCTAACAAAGCTTAACAAAGTTTAACAAAGTCCAACAAAGTCTAACAAAACTTAACAAAGTCCAACAAAGTCTAACAAAGCTAAACAAGTTTAACAAAGCTTAAAAAAGTCTGACAAAGCCTAACAGAGTCTAACAAAGTCCAACAAAGCCTAACAAGGGTTAACAAAGTCTAACAAAGCCTAACAGAGTCAAACAAAGGCTAACAAGGGTTAACAAAGTCTAACAAAGCCTAACAGAGTCAAACAAAGTCTAACAAAGCTTAACAAAGTCTAACAAAGTCTACTAAAGTCTAACAAAGTCTAACAAAGTCTACTAAAGTCTAACAAAGTCTAACAAAGTCTAACTCAGCTTAACAAGGTCTAACAAAGTCTAACCAAGTCTAACAAAGTCTAACTAAGCTTAACAAATTCTAACAAAGTCTGACAAAGTCTAACAAAGCTTAACAAAGTCTAACAAGGCTTAACAAAGCTCAACAAAGTCTAACAAAGCTTAACAAAGCTTAACAGAGCTTAACAAAGTCTAACAAAGCTTGACAGAGCTTAACAAAGTCTACCAAAGCTTAACAAAGTCTAACAAAGTCTAACTAAGCTTAACAAAGTCTAACTAAGCTTAACAAAGTCTAACTAAGCTTAACAAAGTCTAACAAAGCTTAACAAAGTCTAACAAAGCTTAACAAAGTCTAACAAAGCTTAACAAATTCTAACAAAGTCTAACAAAGCCTAACAGAGTCTAACAAAGTCTAACAAAGCCTAACCAAAGCCTTAACCAAACCCTTAACCAAAGCCTAACCAAAGCCTTAACCAAACCCTTAACCAAAGCCTAACCAAAGCCTTAACCAAACCCTTAACCAAAGCCTACTAATCCAATCTTAAACAAACCTATGACCAAAGATGTGGCGAATAATATTTGGTTCCAATCACCTCCAAACCTCTATCTGCACTTACCAAGACGTATGCCTAAGGTCTCTCCATATAGGAGACTCCATTGTTTTTGCTCGAGGGAAAGTGATACCTATGTTACTAGCACACCCAGATTGAAAGAGCCCAACCCCACAAGCCTAAACTGAAGGAGTATGGATTAAAAATGACTTCTTACTCTATATTGTACGTTTATACTTAAGATAATAAAATCCTACCAAAGCCTAACCAAAGTTTAACAATAGTCTAAAACCCTAACCAAATCCTAACCAAACCCTAACCAAATCCTAACCAAATCCTAACTAAAGCCTTAACCAAAGCCTTAAACAAAGCCTAACCAAAGCCTTAACCAAAGCTAACTAATCCAATCTTAAACAAACCTATGACCAAAGATGTGGCGAATAATATTTGGTTCCAATCACCTCCAAGCCTCTATCTGCACTTACCAACACATATGCCTGAGGTCTCTCCATTTAGGAGACTCCAATGTTTTTGCTCGAGGGAATGTGATACCTATGTTACTAGCACACACAGATTGAAACAGCCCAACCCCACAAGCCTAAACTGAAGGAGTATGGATTAAAAATGACTTCTTACTCTATATTGTACGTTTATACTTAAGATAATAAAATCCTACCAAAGCCTAACCAAAGTTTAACAAAGCCTAACCATAGTTTAACAATAGTCTAAAACCCTAACCAAATCTGTCTGTCTGTCTGTTTCTGTCTGTCTTTTTGTCTATCAGTTTGTCTGTCTGTTTTCCAATTATCAGTCTGTTTATTTGTCTGTCTGTTTATCTGTTTGTTTGTTTGTTTGTTTGTCTATTTATTTGTCTGTTTGTTTGTTTGTTTGTCTATTTATTTGTCTGTCTGTTTATTTGTCTATCTGTTTATCTGTCTGTTTATCTGTCTGTTTGTCTGTCTGTCAGTCTGTTTATCTGTTTGTTTTTTGTCTTTCTGTTTGTCTGTTTGTTTGTTTTTTTCTGTCTGTTTGTCAGTCTGTCTGTCTGTCTCTGTCTGTCTGTCTGTAACTCTGTTTGTCTAACAGATTGTCTGTCTGTTTGTCTGTTTG
>JASJOG010000571.1:5000-7500 GCA_030142905.1 Heliopora coerulea | reverse complement strand
CTTGAAATTGTCTTATATGTATAAAAAACCAATTTTGGGAGTTAGGCTGCAGTTTAAAGTTAAGCCGAGGTTTAAGTCTTAAAATGGTCTGAAATGCATAAAAAACCGATTTCGGAAGTTAAGCCGCGGTTTAAAGTTAAGCCGAGGTTTAAGTCTTAAAATGGTCTGAAATGCATAAAAAACCGATTTCGGAAGTTAAGCCGCGGTTTAAAGTTAAGCCGAGGTTTAAGTCTTAAAATGGTCTGAAATGCATAAAAAACCGATTTCGGAAGTTAAGCCGCGGTTTAAAGTTAAGCCGAGGTTTAAGTCTAAAAATGGTCTGAAATGCATAAAAAACCGGTTTTTGGAGTTAAGCCGCGGTTTAAAGTTAAGCCGAGGTTTAAGTCTTAAAATGGTCTGAAAAGCATAAAAAATCGGTTTTTGGGGTTAAGCCGCGGTTTAAAGTTAAGCCGAGTTTTAAGTCTTAAAATGGTCTGGAACGCATAAAAACCTATTTCGGAAGTTAAGCCGCGGTTTAAAGTTAAGCCGAGGTTTAAGTCTTAAAATTTTCTGAAATACATAAAAAACCGGTTTTTGGAGTTTAGCCGCGGTTTAAAGTTAAGCCGAGGTTTAAGTCTTAAAATTGTCTGAAATGCATAAAAAAACAGATTTCCGAAGTTAAGCCGCGGTTTAAAGTTAAGCCGAGGTTTAAGTCTTAAAATGGTCTGAAATGCATAAAAAACCGGTTTTTGGAGTTAAGCCGCGGTTTAAAGTTAAGCCGAGGTTTAAGTCTTAAAATGGTCTGAAATGCATAAAAAATCGGTTTTTGGAGTTAAGCCGCGGTTTAAAGTTAAGCCGAGGTTTAAGTCTTAAAATGGTCTGAAATGCATAAAAAATCGGTTTTTGGGGTTAAGCCGCGGTTTAAAGTTATCCGAGGTTTAAGTCTTAAAAAGGTCTGAAACGTATAAAAAACCGATTTTGGGAGTTAAGCCGCGGTTTAAAGTTAAGCCGAGGTTTAAGTCTTAAAATGATCTGAAATGCCTATAAAACACATTTTGTGAGTTAAGCCGCGGTTTAAAGTTAAGCCGAGGTTTAAGTCTTAAAATGGTCTGAAAGGCATAAAAAACCGAATTTGGGAGTTAAGCGGCGGGTTAAAGTTAAGCCGAGGTTTAAGTCTTAAAATGGTCTGAAACGTATAAAATACCGATTTTAGGAGTTAAGCCGCGGTTTAAAGTTAAGCCGGGGTTTAAGACTTAAAATGGTCTGAAAAGCATAAAAAACCGATTTTGGGACTTTAGCCGCGGTTTAAAGTTAAGCCGAGGTTTAAGTGTTAAAATGGTCTGAAATGCATCAAAAACAAATTTTGGAAGTTAAGCCGCGGTTTAAAGTTAAGCCGAGGTTTAAGTCTTAAAATTGTCTGAAATGCATAAAAAACCGCTTTTTGGAGATAAACCGCGGTTTAAAGTTAAGCCGAGGTTTAAGTGTTAAAATGGTCTGAAATGCATAGAAAACCGATTTTGGGAGTTAAGCCGCGGTTTAAAGTTAAGCCGAGGTTTAAGTCTTAAAATGGTCTGAAATGCATAAAAAACCGATTCTGGAAGTTAAGCCGCGGTTTAAAGTTAAGCCGAGGTTTAAGTCTTAAAATGGTCTAAAATGCATAAAAAAAATCGATTTTGGGAATTAAGCCGCGCTTTAAAGTTAAGCAAAGGTTTAAGTCTAAAAATGATCTGAAATGCATAAAAAACGGATATTGGAAGTTAAGCCATGGTTTAAAGTTAAGTTAACCCTAACCCTAACCCTAACCCTAACCCTAACCCTAACCCGAACACTAAAATAGGGTTAGGGTTAGGGTTAGGGTTAGGGTTAGGGTTAGGGTTAGGGTTAGGGTTAGGGTTAGGGTTAGGGTTAGGGTTAGGGTTAGGGTTAGGGTTAGGGTTAGGGTTAGGGTTAGGGTTAGGGTTAGGGTTAGGGTTAGGGTTAGGGTTAGGGTTAGGGTTAGGTTAGGGTTAGGGTTAGGGTTAGGGTTAGGGTTAGGGTTAGGGTTAGGGTTAGGGTTAGGGTTAGGGTTAGGGTTAGGGTTAGGGTTAGGGTTAGGGTTAGGGTTAGGGTTAGGGTTAGGGTTAGGGTTAGGGTTAGGGTTAGGGTTAGGGTTAGGGTTAGGGTTAGGGTTAGGGTTAGGGTTAGGGTTAGGGTTAGGGTTAGGGTTAGGGTTAGGGTTAGGGTTAGGGTTAGGGTTAGGGTTAGGGTTAGGGTTAGGGTTAGGGTTAGGGTTAGGGTTAGGGTTAGGGTTAGGGTTAGGGTTAGGGTTAGGGTTAGGGTTAGGGTTAGGGTTAGGGTTAGGGTTAGGGTTAGGGTTAGGGTTAGGGTTAGGGTTAGGGTTAGGGTTAGGGTTAGGGTTAGGGTTAGGGTTAGGGTTAGGGTTAGGGTTAGGGTTAGGGTTAGGGTTAGGGTTAGGGTTAGGGTTAGGGTTAGGGTTAGGGTTAGGGTTAGGGTTAGGGTTAGGGTTAGGGTTAGGGTTAGG
>JASJOG010000570.1:5000-109396 GCA_030142905.1 Heliopora coerulea | reverse complement strand
ATAGTAAGGACGATATGTCTCTTTGACAATTTTGAAAACTTTTCAATCTCACTCTGATTCTCCAGAGATATGTTGGTAGGGTAAGCGAGGGTTTGTTGCGTACACTTATTTCTATTTATTCAATGATTACGATTCCCGACTGGTTCTTCGTTTACTAGGGGTTCTGCTAAACTATTGATACATTCAAGACCCTAAGTCTTTTCGGCTATAATTCGTACTCGAGGGAGAGGACATGCTTGAAAGTGTTTCTGTACGTCTCTAAACAACTCTGAGCAATTCTTCGAAATAAAAATCGACTTGTCCCACCGAAACCTAACCTTGCGCTATGTTAATCACTCACTGCTGTTCTCAGTCGTTCTCAATGTGACGTCATTTCGGGTAAGTAGTTACTGGTGTTTTTTTCTCCCGGCCAAACTTCAAAATTCCAAACTTTAACCTCAAAAATCTCCATGAAGATGAAATTTTCGAAAAGCAAGATGCATTAAATTTTTAATCGGGACAATCTAAATAACACGAATATACATAATGGCCACACACGGGATAGGCAATTTAAATAAAGGCAACTTGATTGGTGATCAGGCACCACATACCAACATGCAAGAGTAATTCAGCGCCTATCCCCACACACGGGATAGGCACTTTAAGTCTAGTTGACTGAATGGAAAGCATTTATTCTGTATGATATTCATATTGCGTGTGCGGAGCACAGTTGTTTATCTAACGCACATTCTGTGGTTTCATGTACACACATCAAACATGTATATGATTGAAGCTTGCTTACTTTTTTTTGTGATTCATTTAGTTTGGTAAAAATGGTTTATGGATTTGCTTTAAAATACAATCAAGTTTCTGAACTTCAGCTCTTACAAGCAATCATGAGGAATTTCAGTGGTCTGAGCGACTTGAATCCTGTTCTGTTGTTCAGTAAACATCTCCCTACTCTGAAGCATTGCTCCAATGTAGGTTTGAATTCTGCAGCTTGTCGTTTGTGATGTCCTAGTAAGATGAATAAGAATCGTAAGCACGTGCATTTCTTTCAGAGTCCATTGCCTGAGTGCCATCCGATAAATCTCATCGAGCAAAGTATTAACAGATCGACTGCAGAAGGGTAACTATATGTTACTGTAATTCAATAGATGTTGCCTTCGTGAAGTTGTATTCAAATGTTCTCTGCGGATGTCCAGAAATTGTAGAAAACATGGTTGAGACCGAACATTATGGCACTGGTAGTTCCATTTTAATTACTTAGAGACGAATTCAGTTCGTAGCGGTCTCCAACCGTGAAGAGTGCTAGTGTCGAAATCCAGTGCTAGGAAAAATAAGCGTATATGAAGTTTCTAAAACAGATCATTGAGTTTCGAGCTTGGTAAATAAGATTTTGTGAAAAGCGAGCAGAGTGAAGTCGTGGAGGAAATCTGAATGAAAACAGGTGTGAAATTTATAATGAAAATCGGCTTGTTAATCTGGTCCAGTGCAAAGTTGAGTTCAAAGGTTTTTATTTTTTTACTACAAATCCTTTATAGGTTTTACATCTAATTGTCCCATAAATTTTGCTCATGTGCAATGTAAATGACCCTGATTTATACCAATGATTTAACACAGTCGTATACAACATGTACAAATGCAAACTGGTGTACATTATTATGCACGCGAATTTGTATCTTTGTACATATTTAGTTACAAACGTTTTAAGTACAGGTATTTGCATGTACGTCTGAAAACATCTTTTTCACTTGTTGATATTTCTACATTTTGTACTCACAGGGAAAGTCGCTACCTACTGGTTCTGACCGAAAACTATGCAGCATTGCCAATCTTACAGCAACAGTTCCTGAAAGGAAGAGATCATGATCCTGTAGTTATCTTCGGCAGCAGTTTTCCCAAAGACCAACAATACACTCAGGTATAGTCTTTGAAAATGAAGGCTCGTCTGTTTAGTGACTGCTTATCAACCAGGGCGTCATTAGTCATTTAAAACAGCGGAGGCTGAGCGAGAAAATGTTGTGGCTGGATTGACATCTTGGGTGTTTCAGGTGGTTGCGCAATTAATATTTCGAGATTTTTGGATGATTGGGCGACGGGTTAACATTTTCATGCCTTAGGTGACTATGCAAAAAAATTAGGGAGAAAAGTTGATAAAAATAGGATAAATACAGTCGTGACCAAAATACGTGATTTACTTTGCATTACTTATTTTCCCATTCTCTGGTCTTCTAAAGAACATGTCTGAGATGTGTGTAGGGAACAGATTGGTTTGAAATTTATCTTCAAATTTATTTATGCGTTATTACTATGGAACTCCATTAGTCAAAGGGGTAAAGCATGCGGTGGTAATCTGTTTTTTGGCTCTTCGAGGGTCATATTAGCTGTATAGCTTTGAAAAGAATCTATTACAAAACCATTACAAGCCGACAAGTACAAGAGAGAGAACAAGAAACATAATCCAACAAATACCTTGCAAACACAATATTTGAGCTAAAGACAAAACGAAACAGATCACGGCAATATTTCGAAAATGGAAAATTCATGGTGATGAGTTTCGAATTGTCTTACAGCTCAAAAAAATTGAGTCTACAAGGTATTCTTCGGTGGAATATTTTTCTTACTCCAGCTCTTCGACATCGTTTGTGCACATCGTGATTATAAAATAGCTAAAAATCCGAAATAATCAGCGGGTTTCGATAAACTAAATTAGTTTCGTAGTTTATAGTAGTCTCCGTCTGAAAAGAACTCGATGAAAATTCGGAGTCTTCCTAAACACATCGGTTAATATTTTCCACTTTTCTTCAAAATTTTGATCATCTCTAAGAAGGAGTCGTTTGGCACGTTCGTTAATTCAATTCTGCCCCCTACCCTCCTCCTTCTCCTCCTCCATATGCCTGCCCAAGACATTTCAACGAGCCCAACGCATAACATCAGCTGGCCTTAATCCTATTGAGGTATTAACCCGGTCTGAACCGGGTTAATGTATCTTCTGCTTTATTATGTTCTAGCTAACTGCCGTATATCATCTATTTGACGACGTGCATTGTAGTTGTCCAACGCTATTGTTGTATTTTTATGTAAATTATTTTATGTTAAATTCTTTGATCTCGTTTACTTTTCTCATTTCCAGATACTAAATTCAGTAGGCTCCATAAACATTCCCAAATGTATGATAGTTTTCATACGAACGTATTTGGTTGTTGGATTATGCGTTCAGAATATGTGAGGGGCGAAATGTGAAGATTGGCCTTTGTTGTTTTGGTTATTTACTGCTTTGTTTTTGTTTGTTTTATTTCCATTAGATTTGTCGTAACATCAACCGAATCAAAGTGTGCATGGAGACAGGCCGTATGGTTATTTTGTTGAACTTAGAAACTTTATACGAAAGTTTATACGACGCTCTCAATCAGGTTGGTCAAGAAGGAGTCAGCTGTGTTTCACAAAATTAGAAAATTTAGAATTTTTATGTGGACAAATATTTGAACGGATGTACTATTGCGTTCAGTATACTTTCATAACTGATTTTGTTACTAACGTGTTTAGGTCGGCTTGATATGTCAATGCATGTCGTCACATTGTTAACACAGCATAGCACATTTTTGATGTTGTCATTAAGAGATTCGAAATTTTTGGGTATTAGTACATCTTATTTTATATATACACCATGAGACCAATTTAAGATTGTCCGTTCGCAGTCCCTCCATGTCTTCTTAAAGCAAAGTTGTTCGTTTCCTTTTACAGCATTGCACGGTATTTTGGGATTTTTTAATTTTTATTCGAGCTATAAATTATGGATGAATGTATATTTTTTTCAAAAACTAAACATAATTGACCATGTACTCTTGGAAAGTAAATTTGGGATACTAATATATTCTTATAGAAACACTCTTCATGTAACGATCCATATTTTTATGAACTTTACTTA
This sequence comes from Heliopora coerulea, assembly GCA_030142905.1. Lineage (NCBI taxonomy): Eukaryota > Metazoa > Cnidaria > Anthozoa > Scleralcyonacea > Helioporidae > Heliopora > Heliopora coerulea. The sequence goes on along the minus strand of JASJOG010000570.1, from coordinate 105,486 downwards.
TGTGCAAAGTCTGAATTTATTTTCCAGAGAATATTCAATTAGGCAAAATACGCTTACAATATTATAACGTCATAGCTTACCTTGTCTAAATACCAAACAAACCAAATTATCTATTGAACGAGGAGAGATATGAAAGAATTTTGAACATTACCTTCTATATTACTTAAAAAGCTTTTTTCGAATGAACTGAACTTGATTTTGTACAATAAAATGACCTGCCCTAAATTTTTTATTTGTTTCTTTACTTATTGTTGCCAGCCAAAATGGTAAATTTTGAATGCACAAATTATTGCAACATGGGATAACATATACTAGCAGAACAGAGCTTTTTATTCGAGAATACACAGCAGTGCGGTTGCATTACATTGCGATGCAACACATTTGTAGTTCAACTGTAATACAACTACAGTGCAATTGCAATATAAATGCCAGGCGATGCGACGCGCTGCGATGCTTCGTAAGGCGATACAGTGTAAAGGAATGCAGTGCAGGGAGATCCAACACAATGTGATGCGTTTCAATGGAACGTATTGTTAAGGAATGTAATGCGTAGTGAGGTGGTGTTGTATAAGGCGACGTGCCCACAGTATATAACACATGTTTCTCGATCTTTTCAGGTTTCAGTCCAGCAGACGTCTGGATCATGTATTAGAAAATCCTCACTTATTGTCCTGTTCTTACCAATTTTTATAGTATTACGTATACCTCGCTGGTCAGAGGTATGTCGACCTTGGTTTAGGAAGTCACAGAGTGAAGTGTCGTGTCGCTGACGACTTCAAGTAAGAAAACATGGTTATTTTTACATCATACGATTCCGAAAGTTTGAAAGGCCACGATCTGGGATGATGTTACTGGCAGTCATTTTTTTAATGAATCAAATTATCCACCAATATTAGTGGAGTCCGCTGAAACAGAAGCATAGTTATCTCGAACGTTTATTACTTAATAAATACTTTGTCACATTGTTACACTTGACTGGTTAATACTGACATTAATACTATGCTTATGAATCTTAAGAAAGTATTTCTGAGCTTTATTTCTGAGCAACTTTCTGAGATTCCATGAGTTTTTCTTGCCATGAAGTTACCAAAACTCAGAATGAATGCCAAGATGATAAATGTATGGTGATTCGAGCAGTTAACATATGTGCTGCCTAAGTCATAACTTTAACATGTACTTGGATAAACCCTAAAGTAAAACAAGCTTTTATCTCCTAATCGTGCGTAGTTGTACAATCTAGTGATGCAAATTGGATACATAAACGGATTTCAATAGATTTAAAAGTGGATTTTGAAATGATCGAATAGTTTATTTATTTATTTATTCATATAAATATTTATTTATTTATTTATTTATTTATTTATTTAAATATGATTAAACACGGTAACCTTTCATTTACATGATTTTAAAAGGGCCATGTGTTACCTAAAATTACTACTTCTTAATTAAATACAAATACATACACCTCCTAGTCCTAGATTAAAACTGTGTACAATCAAAGTAGTTTTTAATTAAATTGTCGAAAAAGGAGAAGGATATGTCAGTCTGTTGGATTATTTTTAAATCGTCAACAGGTATTTCATCCCAAGATGCAGCTTCTCGATAGGAGAAAATCTTTTTTAAAAAATCAGTTTTGAGTTTTGGCAAGTAAAGTTATAAATTATTGCTGCGCATTTGGTGATTAGTGTTGCTGGATTTGCGAAATAGTTGTGTTAGATATTCTAGGGCCATACGCTTCAGGGTCTTGAACATCATAGTTAGTTCCCGCTTCTTCAAGTTGGTTTTGATCGGTTTCCACTTAAGTACTTCAAATATCTCAGAAAGTTGTGTGGTATAGTTTGAGTTGGTTATCACCCTTGCAGCTCTTTTTGTAGCTTAGTTTACTGATATGTGATGCGGTATTGTCGTGCCAAACAGTAGAACAATAGTTGAAATAGGGGAATACCAATGAATTATACATGTTAGAAAGAACGTTTTGTCTAACATAAGATTTTGCTTTCCTCAAAAGAGCTATACTGTTGGAAATTTTTTTACACTGCTTACCACTGTGTTTTTTCCATTTTAATTTATTCATGGATTATTACAGCGAGAACTTTTTTGTCTTTTATCTTTTTTTTTGAATAATAAGATTTCTTTAGAAAAATGTGGAATCTAAGGGGTTAGTGCACAATATTTAGTGACTCATGCACTAGCCAAAGTTGCATGTCTTTGACCTCTAGTATTTTCAGCCTTTTCTAGACCGCTTGTTTGCCAATTTCCAGTCTGTTTACTCCGGTTAGGGCCGGACAATTTTGTTTGCCAAGGGATACCTCTGGGCCGAAAAGAGTTAAAACTCGCTTGAACTATCGCCTTTCACTTCGGATTGCTCTTCTGTAATACTCTAGCTAACGCTATACGATTTTCATAGGTATATGATATCGTTTACAGGTTGATCGTTGTGGCAGAAAAGGATGTAGTATATCAGCGTTTTCCTATTCCACTGATCAATCGACTAGAGAAACACTTCCTTGTGATGTCCACACATTTAAATCCTTGTGAAGCTCAGTTGGTAAAAGAACTGAACGACTGGGTTCAAATGTTCTCGGATGCCAAAAGTGAACATGTCCACCAAGAAAGGTTAGAACATGATAAATGAAGTTAACTGATTTTGTACGCTTAGCCCATAGTGAACATTGCGGGCTTCTAGACGATTGTTACGAGGAAGAAGCCTAAAGAACATTTCATGTCATTTCACATGTGAAAAACATATGGAATTGGAACATTTTTACTTATAAAATTTTCATTCCACATATGAAATAGGAACGTTTTTACATATGAAATACCCAATTCATATTTGACTTGAACTGGTTGAAAATTTCACATGTCAAATGGTGATGTTCGAAACAATTATTTCACATTTGAAATATCATATTCACATTTAATAATTAATTTAGCAAATGAAATTTTCATTTCACGTATGGAATTGAAACAATTCACATAAATTATGAAATATCACTTCACATGTGAAATTTTATGTGAAACTTCTTGAAGGGAATCTACGCAGCTCGCAATTGAAGAAAAGAATTGCTTTTAGGTTTTACAGGTATCAACCCTAACCCCTAATCAAACTCTAACCCTAAATGTAGCTGTAACCCAAGATCAGCTCAAGTCGAAGTGTTGAACCATCCTACTGCAAATATTGAACTCGTGAAGAAATTAATTTGTGAATACTTGAAATACGCCGGTCGTAGACGTCAAAGTTTACAAATGAGAAAACTAAGTTAATAAAAATTAAAGTACCTTCGGCAGTCAAAAAGCATGTTGACTTTACTCAAACCTAGTCATTTGTTTTCAGAGTGAGGAGAAAAGAAAATGCACTTAGTTTGTAATTTTGTTCAACCAACAGCTTATATAACCAATATTTGGACTTTGGCATCTGTCTTTGGTGTAATAATGTTCTTAAAACCGTTTATACACGCTTGAATACCTCGTTAAACAACTTTTACTGTTGAACAAGGAATTAATGTTGCAATGACTTAAGACTGCTGAATATAAGTATTGCCTTTTGGAGTATAATGTAACATATGTTGAAATATTTTCATGTTCTGCTACTTGCAATGACACGGAATATTACTGTGTTTAATGTTTTTGTTTCACAGTTCTTTCGAACCTGGAGATAGTTTTGTCGGTTTCCACAGTGATACAGCTGCTGCTGTTATCATGAAAGTAACCAGGGATCAACAAAGCGTCAATGAAGATATCAAAGAACAAGTTAGTTGTATTATTACTATGGGGTTGAGAACAACGAGATCAAATATTGTATTGTACATCTATTTTATTCAACGAATACCGCCTTTATAAATATACGTACATGTATCTGGTGACTAAACTCTCGCAAGGGCCTTCCGTAGTTCCATTGGCGGAGAACTGAACTAAGTTCGCTGGGTCGCAGATTCGATTCCCAGCCGGAGGCCCTTGATTTCGATTTTTTTGCAACTGGTGACGGTTTGGTCTTAAAAATAAACATTATGTATAATTATATTGCACTGAAGAAAAACACTCATTAACTCCGTGCAGATCAATAGTTCTGAGTTCGAAAATAAGGCGCTTTCTTGTCTCTTGATACCATTCACATCCGAAATACAATAATAGGAACTGTTAAAGTGTTGGAAGGCAGATTGATCGACGTCATTGTTTCTCAGGTAGAAATGATTGTCAGCAAATCTGTCGGAAAGACGTCGGGCATTTCACCGTTGCAGAACTTAGAGCATTTACTGCAGCCGATACATTAAATCATATTTTACAAAATGAACGTGATGTGAAGCGAAATAACGAAATTAGATTTTGGAAGGCACACATGTAGCAGTGGGAGTTGACGTAGCAGAGAGAAAGGAGAGGTGCTTTATTTGATATTTAAAAAACGGGCAGGAGTGCTTTATCGGACATAAAACACGAAGCGATAGCCGAGTGTTTTAGATCTGATAAAGCAAGTGGTGCGAGTTTTTTGAACAGCTTAAAAAAACAAACCTCTTAATCCGCTAATTCGCTAAGAAAGTTTGAAAATTAATGTGTTCTAAGCCGAGAAAATTGGAGGAGAAAAGTAAACGTATTTTTATTACATATTAAGACACGACACGGTTATGGTTTTCCTTTGTATTTTCCTAATGACTTGTAAGTGAGTTTTTTAAGATTGTGATGAGTGTTATATGAGACAACTATACACTAAACCCTGGTATTTTATTAAGACGAAATTAAAAAGTTTCCGGATTGTTTATTGCACAGTTGGATTAGTGATAATGATGCCTGATGATATTAACTGCCTCAATTTCTGGAATTGCAAAAGACTTATTCAGTCATAATTCCTGGTGTAGTAAGTTACCTTGCCACAGTGATAGTTTATTAATATCCTTTGAGACGTTAATTCTTCAGCTTAACTAATTGTGGCTAACGGCGTTATAATAGTTCCATGAACAGATTTAAATAGCCATCCAAATAACTTTTAACAAAAGAAATAGATGTATAAGTAATTTTTCGCATCCTTGTTGACCGAAAATCTGTCACGGTTATCGGAGACATATCTAAAATCCTGTACGCGTTGTAATCATCTGACAAACGCAAAACTTTTCTGTATGGTGTTTTAGCTTTCACCAGTAAGATCCTGAGGCGTTAGCCAGGATAAAATTCCTTCGGAACCCCATTCGGATCGTAAAGACTTACAATTCTCTGTTCTTACATTTCGAGGGCTATGTCATAGTTTCTTGAAATGCGCTTGAACACAAATTTAGTTAAAAATTATGAATACGCAGAACTTAATTTTCTGGGTTTTCTTTTTTGTTTTTTTTTTTAAGCTAACCAATCAAGCCTATTATTGAAGAATTCTTGTTTAAGTAATTAATATTTAAACTACAAATCTAAGATTGACGGGGGAATCTTTGATGAATAACTAGTATTTGAAAAACGTGCATCGAACTGCCTTTCCTTTTTCTCATTTAGATATTACAGCAGTCAAAATACACGCTGTTGGACTGTGCATCTCCAGATGCTATTGCAAGGTTACCAGCAACTCGGCTACAATCCGATGCAAGAGAAATTTGGGAAATATATTTCAGTTATCAGAAACACAAGAGTTTAGGGGACTATTTGGATCTTGCCTTGAGAGAAAAGCGAGGGCATGAGGCTACTGAAGGACTTCTCATACAGGTACTGTGGCGTTTTAGAAAGAAACATCTGTTTAATCGGAAAAGGATAATTTTTGTTAATACAAGATAAAAATAAAACCAAAACAGACCGGTTCAAACTTGAATTTCCAAGACTATGAAACATTTGCCACCCGCACAACCTTAGACTTACCTATTACGCCATAATCACTCTCTACCTAAGGTCTTTTTCCAACTTACAATTTTAGCTAATTTCCCGCAAAAAAATTGGAACATTCGAATTTTATTTTAAAAGTGTAAAATTTCATTGAAACTGCTAAATCTTTTCTCGATTTTCTAAACTCCCCCTCATTGAAAACCAATATTTCCAAAGAGGGAGTTTTTTCAAGTCGTCTGAATTATCGCACTGTGAAAGAAGATGGCTCTTGTGATTGATAATGAGATACCTGTCAATTTACCGAAATACCAGTAGGTGAAACCATTGAACAAGTTCTTTTACCAATCTACAAACAACAAAAATATCCAACAGTTGTTTGAAGCAGTGTTACTCTGGTTATTGTTGACCATGAAATTTTCAAGCGTTCTTATTCGAAAATTTTATAAGATAGTGAGAGACAACAATTTTTTATAGTTCTTCTGTTGCATGATTCATTAGTCAAGGTTGCTCTTCTTTCCAGCTTAGTGTTTTCTGTTATTGTTCTCGACAATTTCATTAACCCTGGTTAATGGAGACCTGTTAGTGGGCATTCAACTATTAAATCGCTAAGGGGTGGGGCCAGGAAATCCCCGACGCAGGGACTGAAGTCCCCGACAAAGGGCGAAACCAGGGGGGCCAGGACCACGCCCCCTTTATAATTTCCTAATTTGAAGGTAGAAAAATTATATTTCGCAAGAATAATCGTAATTACTGACTAGAAACAGTTTGCTTTCAGATTTGGAATTAAGAGAAGAGTGTTATCTTTCTGGGCTAAATCAATAACAAATATTCATAGTTTGTACAATATATATTATTTATTTGTTTGTTTGTTTATTTGTTTATTTATTTCCATATGTGACTAAGAACAATGAAGAGACCTGAGTAAATTCCAAAGGTTTGAAGCTTTAGCTTGTAAGCGAATGGCTCCATCCAGGTTTGATAATTTGGTTCAGACTGTTTGCCTGCCATTGTAATTTCTACCACGTTACCTTTCCTGGTCCACACTTCATGGCTAAAGCATTCGGAAAGTTAAAAATTCGGTGGTGATTTCGTCAGTGTTACCTTAAAACAATAAAACGTTTTGTTTCGAAATCTTATTGCTAAATTCGTTCTTTATTTTTCATCCCGTTAGGTGACAACTCATTCCCGCCTTTTGTCTCCATCCAGTGCAAAGGACATTGCCAAGGACGTTGGAATTGATGCTTCTCGTTTTCGGTGTATTAGTCTACAAGAGTTTCATACTGAGCAACAATTTACCAAGACAGTACAGTAAGATACTACTATTCTTGGATATATTATAAAAAAGATATTTTCAACTTATAAAAAAATCAGTTTACCACTTGCCACTATTTTTTATGTCAATCGACAAACCTCACCATTTGCATTCAAAGAGGGAATTTGTGGACGAAGCAAGTTGCTTGCCTTTACTTGATTACATAATTTTAGATCGCCGTTAAATTCCCTTGCTTTCCAGCGTTTCTTGTTCTCGCAGTTTACTAGGCAAATTGCAACTGAAGTCAGCTGGCAAGCTTTGAAGTATTTTCAACAATTTGATATTATCTAAGGCTTTGTTTTATGGTTTATGATTTTAGAAATGTGAAAGCTTGGATATATCTTAAGATAGATGAACGATCTTCAAGCCCTATACTCAGAAAATGATTTCTGAGCCCCAGACGGGGATCGAACCCGCAACCTTCTGATGACCGGTGAGACGCTCTAACTATTGAGCTACCGAGACTCAGATAGTGGACTTAGGTGCAAGTTGGACATATATGTGCGACCTAAGCGGAAGCCACTATATATTAATAATGATTAAGGCCGTTTATGATTTTAGAAATGTGAAAGCTTGGATATATCTTAAGATAGAGGAACGATCTTCAAGCTCTATACTCAGAAAATGATTTCTGAGTATAGAGCTTGAAGATTGTTAATTTAGCTTTGTTTTGTTTTGTTCGGAGTTTTTCTTATTTAATCTACTTTGTTTGAAGTGTGATTGAAGCATGAGTAAAAATTTTTGCTAGTAATCATATTTCCAATCTTCTACTCACCTACTCACCTACTCACCAACCTACTCACCTACTTACCTACCTACCCACCTATCTACCTACCCACCCACCTACCTACCTACTTACCTACCTACCTACCTACCTACCTACCTACCTACCTACCTACTTACTTACCTACCTACCTACCTACCTACCTGCCAACCGACTTACATGTATGCCTGAATACTTACTTACATACACACATGTGCACATACATATAGAAATTCATAAAAAAATCGCTTATGTCCCGTCTATTTTAGAGACTTCTTTCTTCGGCTTGGTGGCTCGGAAGGTCTTCTCTTTATCCAGTGTGATAACGGTGAAGCAAACTTCAATTTAGTTGCCTCTTGCCGGTATCTTGTAGTAGATACGCGCCGCCAGTCGTTAAGGGAACGAAACAATGTCAACGATAATGGTCATCTGCCTGAACCTGTACACGTGATTTTTGTTGTCCAGTTACCAAAGGTTGCCGGAGGATGTCGGAACTTTGTCGGATTTCAAGGAGGAAAATGGAGATCAGTTCACATCGACGAGTTGCACGAAACAAATGACCAGCTGTTACGTTTTAACGAATTAGTTGGTCGTTCAGTCAGCCAGTTATTTGAGCCCTTGAATGACGAAGACGGGAGATTTGATGAAGAGGTTGAGCAGATGGACGTCGATCCATACATCGTGCCTGAAGGTGAAAGTATAAATGATGAAAATTACTCAGCCAATCAAAAATTCAACGCTGCGCTCATATTGAGAAATTGCCTTCAAGCTGCGGCTGCAAGATTAGATGACGAATCCCCTAATATATATCGAGCAACGAATCCCATCGAAATACTGTTAAATATGTTACCAAAAGATGATTCACATGAAACAGGCAAGTTATGATTATTTACAGTTTCAATTTACGTAATAACAAAATTCCCATTTGATGTGATGTAAAGTGAGTTTCTCGGGAAAGCTTTGGACATTTATTTAAAAGGTGTCCACGCCCAGAACGAGGGTGGTGAAGCTTGTGTCGAAATCAAATCAAGGGAAAAACAATCTTCATAAACGAGAAACTTTCTTTCATGCTGAAAATTACTCGATTTTCCAGCAGTAATGTTGTGTATGAATACAAAGAAATGGTAGAAAAACGTTGACCGTTTCCGAATATAATGTTTTACTTAATCTTTGCCTCGTTATAGCACATTTTTGTTCCTCTGAAAGTGTTCGCACAGTAGAACAAACATCAAAATGATGGTAATTAGTTAATTATAGCCACTACAAAGTTTTAAATTTTTTATTCTCCCAGTCCGTGTAGTCGAAGAACACGAAAACCGTTTTAAAATTTGTTTTCAACTTGTGCTAGGCTAGACAGCAACCAGGAAACCATGACAACTTGGCTTTAATGGACACTTTTGTGGTCACGTTGAATGTCCATCACGTTGACCTGAATTTTCGCCTTTACTAACATTATACTGAACACATGCAGGGAAGGTTTTCACGGAAATGCAATTTACATTTCATTTCTGTTTGTTAAAGAATTTAAGATTAAACATTAAAACAATGGAAGAATGAATGTCAATGCTTAGGGTGAATATACAAAGTATGAAAGTTACGATGTTAAGTTATTACTACATATCTGGTACCTTTTCAGATTTTTCTCGTGCTTTGGTAAGGCGTGTTTACAAATTATTGAAACAAAGGGATGAGAAGTGTTGGCAATCAGAAGGCTCATGGCTGCAGAATGAAGCTCTTAGCCGTGGTCGGCTGCAGGAGAACGGGACATTTAAAAAGGCGCTATGGAACAAGCTTTCTTCCATTGTTTCTCCAATCTTATCTGAAGTAATAGCATTTGTTGACCGTAACCAGAATCTCAATCTGTTAGTGGACCACCACAGCTGGAGAACGACATTTTGGATTGCAATGCTGAATAATGAACGGGTGACATCTTTGAGCTATGATTCTTTCATTTCACCGACAAATGTTATCAGAGAAAGAACTCGCGTTTTTAGTACTGGGGACGGACATCGGTTTGATGGACATTTCCCGTTTTCGTGGATTATTAAAGACATTGTAAATGTTTTATTGAATGCTGTTCAAGGTTGGTAGCTCCATCTGCATTGATCTGAGTTATATACTAGAAATCCTACATTAAATTGCGGATTGTTAATAGTTGTTCTTATTCGTATCTAAAATTTTTGGTAAGCTGCAGAACTTATATAATTTTGTGTCTAGTTTATTATAGGAATAAATAAGTAGACATTAATCAATAAATGTGCTAGATAATTCAATACTCACTGTGCTTCAATAATATTCCATCCATATTGGACAAGGGAGTTCTTAGTTAATGTGATTCTGCCAGTTATGCATCGTGTAATTTCTTGCATGAAGACGAATAGGAGTAAGCAAAATGATCATTGATTTCGTTTAACTCGTGTGCATCAAATGACATGGTTGTGACAGCAATGCATTATTAAAAGCACAATATTTTGTGAAACAGATTTTCTCATCACGTTTACATACTCCTGTTCCATGAAAATCCTTTCTTAACGACCAGTGTTACTCATGTTAGGTATACCTGAGTTTCTAGATTACTTGTATGAGCAAGCAGACAATTTGATCTTCGCTTGGACTAGTAAACAAAGGCCATGGGGCTTATAAGAGAAGAGGACGTATTTTTGTGGAAAGGAAAATTCTTGGTTGCTTGAAAAGGTCATCTCGAAACTCGGACCACTCGTGTATCTGCACTTTTGTTTTCTAAGTTTTGAGCATCCAACAATCTATAAGTACTTTACTCGTTCTTGGCAGCGTTTGTTTTTAAATGCTTTATTGTATATTTTGGTTTTAATTGCTGTACCAAGAGCTTACGACTAACCATGCATAGAATACGAATATTCCTGTTGAAACGTCCCCCGTCTAAGTGAGTACTGTAGTTTGCATATGATTTGCATGTAGAACATTGTAATAAAAACGTAATCTGATTTTTGTTTTTTGCTTTAGCCACTCGATCAAACAAATTAAAACATTTGAGAGATGCAATAAGCTCTTCACCACTGGGCCCTCTGCTGAAGCCGCTATACCTGGATAGCAACATAAGAGAATGTGCAATGTTAGATTACCTTCAAGATTTTTTGCACATGGTTTATAAACCCATAGTAGAAAACGAACTTGAGGTAGGAATTGCTCTCTTATTTGGTTGATTTATTGATTATTTGTACAGTATGTTTCAGTATTGTATGGTATGGTATTATGTTGTGTGGTATGGTTTTCAGCGCTGTAATACAGTGTGGTATGGCACAGTACTGTACGACACTACATGGCATGGTGTGGTATGGGATTATTTTACAATACCATACAGTACGCGAATGGGTGATAGGGTTTAGTTTAAAAGAAGGAAAATTTAGATTGAGTTGGATTCCAAATTAGTGGTCAGCAAAATACAAATTCAAATAAAACTGCTGTAATTTTATCTTAATTAATGAGATCCAGTTTGAAAAAAGTGGAATTACAGGATGCTTTTGGAATAGTCGCATTTATTGTATATACGTGAAATATCATTTCTTGAAAAAAGTTAAGATCTTCCTGCTATTCTTTAGAGTTAAATTTCGTTAAAAATAGTTAGCCAGGGGGACTTTAAAAAGTTATTATTCTTAATGAACTAGCAAGATCCTATTGTATACGTGTAGTATATGAACTCAGAATAGTTCGATATCATGGAGTTGTTTTCTGTTCAAAATTGATTCAAGCGACCAAATTCAAGCTAACAGTAAGATTTTTTCTCATGTCGAATGGCGATTGAAGTACATGTTATCCGTCGTAATGCATCCTGAATACAAGTACTAGAATCTTTTGCTCCTTTCCTTTCTTATGAAGAATTCGATATGGGGAAAGACATGTGAGATCATTTGTAACAGCTCAAATTTGTTCTTTGCTCGCTTGTTTTCTTTGTGTAATGAAGTCAAATTTCAAAGTATGTACAGTAATACCTTTTATGTATTTTCAACAGCTTGTATTCGAAACTTTACTCGCAGCAGCTAAAGGGTTGCACGACTTATCCAATCCTGAAGAAGAGTTTGTCCTGGATGTCGCCCTGATTCACCTTACATATTCCTCAGTACAAGCACGTTTATCTTGCTTCGCCGAGTTGGTTCGTACTTTTCCGACTGTAGTGCAAGAAGTAATACAGTACCGTCGACAATTAAGAGTGAACGAGATGGTAAGTCTTGTGCCTGAACATTCTGCAAAATCAAAAAAATGCAATAGCGTTGTTGAACAAGTTAAAAATTGTGCGATTGAAGAAGCCTGTTGAGGTGTGATGCCCAAGAAAAGCTTCTTAATCCTGGACGGGAGTCGAACGTACACGTCCCCTTGTCTCCGGAAACGCTTTTGAGACTGTTCTCTAGAAGAAATGTTTACCAAAATACTTAATGTCTTGGGAATAATGATACTTGTTTGGCTTTTCCAAAGGCCAAACGACAATCCCTTAAGTGAACCTTTAAATATAACGGTGCTGTACTATGGAAGATAGATTACTATCTCTGGAAGCCAAATCGGCAAAGTCGCTCCGTTCCTTCAAAACTCAAATACGTCGGACATAAATGCACGATGTGTTGGGTCATACCACCAATTCTATAATCCTTTTCTTCTTTTTACAAATAATTTTTTTTCAATGTGCTAATTATAACTTTTATGCATATGTAAAACTATTCGTACATATAATTCGAGCGATATCCCTTGCTGAAATCAGCTATTTTAATTGAGGCTAGCTAGCGTGATTAAATGAAATTTTACCACCACCACCACCTCGACCACAATCACCATGCTGGCGATCGGTGGGTTTTAACACATTTACGTCGTCATTAACATTATTATAGTGTGGCTACCGCATAGTCAGCACATATGTATTGAACGAACTTCTTAATTTTCCATCTAAATCTTGGTGGTTCAATGGTTAGAGCGTATCACCGGTCTTCAGATAGTTGTAGCTTAATCCCGGTCTGGACCCGAGAAAACTTCTTTACGAGTAAATGAGCTCAACACTGGTCCGCGTGTCGTCCGATCATGGGGAAATGGTTTCCACTCCCGTTGAAGCTCAGATACTTTTTCTTAAATGTTAATGAAAAGTTCATTTTGGCGCCTACCATGAGTGAGTTCTATCAGATTTGGTGAACTGCAAGCTTTGGTTCAATTCTTATGGGTCTAAAACATCTTCAGTGGTTTAAATTCTGGAAAGTTTGGATTAAACTAATCAGACTAAACATACAGAAATATAACCAAACGCTAATCGTATACTCAGGATTAACTTAATCGGCTTTTTATCAATCCAGTCCCATGCATAACTTTTTTTGGCTTACTACTCTGTCCATCTAAATATGAAAGTGAAATCGTTTAAGATAAATGACTGAAGCTTACGCAGGCCAGTGGTGTTAATTCATCAAAGCTATTCTTTTAGGTTGGAGTAGACCCGACAAGAACTGTTGGCATTTCTGGGAGTGAGTTCCCTTTCTGCAGTGTTCAGTAACTCATGACAGAAAAAAATACAAACAAGTGTTTGTAGATAACAAAATCATACCATTAGATTGACTGACTGCCTGTCCGTCCGTTTGTCCTTCGGTATTTCTGTCTGTCTTTGAAGTCAGTTCTCTACTTCACATAACGCATGCCTCACGAAGTTACATTGGTTTTGCGAATCCTCAACGCAGAACTAATTACCCAGAAACTGTTAGAACTTGGACAATATTTCACATAAATGGAACATTTGAGAAAATCATACGTATACGTAGGTCGCAAACCGGTCTCACTCTTTACGAAATATACTGACTTCCAAATGATTTCGAACAATCTTCTATCAAACAGGATTCAGTTTAGAGGATTTTCACATTTGTAGAACTGGTTGAAATTTAAATACCGGATTAACCTGGCACGGACGAGTTAGAAATTATTTTAAAGGAGAACTCTGAGTAGAATTCCACCCACTAAACAAACATAAATTTGACATGGATGCATGTGGTTGAATGCCTCATTTACAGCAGTCTCTCTCGTAATCGTGTGTAGTATGTGTTGTCTTTAGTGCTGAACTAACCTCGAAAATGACATGAGTTTGATTTACAGATGCTTTCTAATAATGAACGGTTTTATTCAAATTCCTAGTGGAGTAAAAGTATGATGTACTTAGTACACGTAATAGATTTATTAGGTTACGGATGTTTGCAAAGCTTTAAACTGCCGTATGTTAGCTTTATTTTTCAGGCAAAGAAAATCATAAGTGAGCTGAATGGCCGCCAACCTCAATACTCACTTGGAATGACATTCAAACATGATTGAGAATGACGTTGAAAGATGTTTCATCTTTTTTCGTTATTTAATTATGCAGTTCCCTTGTAACATTCAAATGCAGTATTTGGTGTAGTCAAATCTGCAAAAGATGATCTTGACCATCACAAAATCCAGTATCTCTCACCACTGTGACTACGGTTAGATTCCAGCTCCGTGCAGTTATCTGATTAAATTTACCTTGGTCACATGTAAGAAGAGTGTTGTCTAGTTTTACTCTACCAAGCATCGCGGGTTTTCTTCGGGTACTTCGGTTTCCTCCTGTAGTAACACGGGACCTATGAAGGGTGACCCTTACTGGACCTCTAGGGAGAACAGCTTAAGTAGCTGATAGGGTTATCCAGTATAACTAAGAAAAAGGCATTTTAAGAGATGCGCGATTTTAAATTTACAAAAAAAGGTGTTTTTCCTATTTGATGTCATCATGTACTGTACTTCGTTAGCATTTGAAAAAACCCTGGATAACACAGGGATAAAATTTAGTAAGGTGAAACTGTCAATGTCATTCTTCGCTATTTTATGGTTCTTTTCTAAATCAAAGAAAATGTTGAGGTTGAGGATACATGACAAATCATACAAGACTGATTCTACGGGAAAAGAGTTAATGGCTAAAAAATTTCCTTTTTTCATCAAATCAAGTGAACTGATCGTCTTTCTACTTTAGATTTTAGATGCTGTGACCCTGGAATGGTGCATTAAAAATGTTGAGCCTCGAGAAGATGAATTAAATGTCAATGAACAGAGACTGATTTGGTGTAACAACGTTCAAAGCATTCGTCCAATTATACAAGTCATTTGGAAATTGCTGCAAGAAGCTGAGAAAGAAACCCCTGTTACTTCCAATGTCCATAGCTTCGGTGAAATGTCAAGACGTATAATTAATCATTGCAAGTTAGTACTCTTCGGTATCCATCGATGGTAAAATAATCGAAACTCTCACTTATCACATATATAACCAATGCCGAAGCATGAGTTAGCATCTGGAAAGTCTGCTAACGTTTTTGGTTTTGTCAATTTAAAGTAATTTAGTATACTTGTTTCGATAATATAGCCCGAAAAACAACACAATGACCAGAAAATTAATCTCTAACGTCACGATTTTTAGAAATGTTGTAACAGCGGAATCCACATGTTCTTCCCGGCTATTTTTCAAAACACTTTTGTTTTTAATTAAATAGGGCTAATTGGGTTCGCGTCGACGTTGTCCGACTATTCATTGAGCACACATGTCCTCCAGGAGTGGCTACTCATTCAGCTGATGCCGAGAACGCCTTTAGGTTATGGAGGGTAAGTTTGAGTAACGAATACGAAAAGGATGTAACACCTAAAAGACTTCAGACGGGGTGTTCACTCGTAACTCTTTTCAAATAAGTCTATATTAAGTTGTAAGTAAACTTTAGAGTGTCTGATTCCTACATTTTAAGATCCAATTGAACCTCTGGCTCGAAATCGAACCCCAACCCTGCGAATCTGTCCCAGAGCTCTGCCAATTGAGCTACGAAGGTCGTTGTCCGGAGCTTGGCCACCAGTTCAGTGTTCATAGAGGAAGTAATACCGAGTAAATGATAGGGTTTAATCAACTAAAAGTAGCCATTTATCTCGATAAAATGCAATGGAGTCGATATTAAGTGAATGTAAACTTTCGAGCTTCTTCAGAGTTGCACATTTTACTGGGAAAATGAAATTTTTTGATGTCCACCTGGGAATCGTTTGAAGGCGGTTTGTTAGCTTATGTTGAAGTGTTACACCGAATGTTTTGCGAAGTTTCCATAAATATGATTCAGTTAGGCACAAAAGGCAAAATGATTTTAAACCATGCTTAATTAATTGTTTACATAATTTTTTTTCCTACAAACTATCTTGCAGCATTTTAGATCTTATGTGCTTTTTTAAGAATTAAAAACAGTCGGCGCTTGGCGTTGATGCGAACAAGAAATATATTTCACATGTTTTCAATTTTTATTTTAAACAGGCTCTCGGTGATTATCCTGACTTTTCATCTGTTGAAATGATGTCAACAATTGAGCAATTTCTTGTGGAATGTCTCAATCGAGTTGATGGACGACACAGCCAGTAAGTATTAAAACCAAACAATAAATCCGTACAAGTGTATATATTGCGTTTCTGATGGGTTTTTCTGTATTTTGGGGGCAACGGAATGTAGAGCACACAATCTTGGCTACCTCATAGGGCACTCGAAGTTCGATGTTCCAAGTTTTTAGCAGAACCCTTTAGGAAATTATTATAGTGCAGAGGTCTTCTTTAGGCGTGTAAAATTATAAAAGACCTGTCTGGGTAAGGATTAATCAACACAGGTTGAAGCTATTCCTATCCAAATTTTTCCCTTTGATGAGCAGAATCGTCTGGCGTTGGTCAGAGAAGAATAGTAAAAGACTTATTAGAGAAAAAATAGATGAGTTGATTTGTACACACGTAGTAATAATTTGCTATGTTACTTGCATCGTAAATCATCACGTATTAGAGAGATTCTATATTTGTTTTGCTTTTGTTATCTTTTTGTTTTATATGTTTATTTTTTGTTTTATTTTTGTTTAATTATCATTTTACTTTTTTATTTAACTACTTTTTTTTTAAATTGAGCAGAACAGGTTTCACGAGCTGTAATCTGAACAAGCTTCACGAGCTGTACTCAAAGATATTTTTCAGACACGATAGATACCTCATTAGAAATGTCTGAATAAGCTGGTGGCAATTCTTGCATCTTCCGTTGTTACTTTTACGCCATAATTTGATGGTTTTTTGTACAGGTTTGCTTGGTTTCTGATAACGCCAAACCTTTCAATTTCGCTTATTAGCCCTGGACTTACATAACTTTCCTAGGGATTTCAAGTTGGCTTGTAACTGGAGGACTAAAAAATGCGTTACAAGTAGTATAATTGCAATCTATAATCTATATAGAGGGGGCGTATGATCAGGAGAATGTGTAATTGGAATGGATTTTTGGTAATAGATATAGATGGTTCTGTTAGTGGGAGGCTTGTAAATGGGGGGCATATAACCAGATTTAGTGAGTGGTCATGAATAATTTAGAAAGTAACATGTAAAGGAAGAATGACTGTAATCTTTCCAGCTTTTTCGGTTCATTTTATTATTTCCTTTCGGCTTAGTAGACTTAAATATTTTCGTCTTTTTAGATTTAGCGTCAGTCAGTGCGAAGTGTGTAAGAATTCTCTGGAAGACCCGGTGGAAATGCCTTGTCACCATATCTGTTGCACGAATTGTGCCGTACGCTGGTTTGAAAATCAAAGAATTTGTCCAATTTGTCGCCATGAAGTCGGTCAGGGATTTGACCAGATAGTTTCCACCGATGAATGCCGGTACGAAGATATCTTTTTTAAGTCAATAATATAAAAATAGAATACTGCTTAGACAGTGTTAAATACGTTCAAAGATTGGAAACTCCCGTGAGTATTTTTTTAAGTAATTGAACTTTGTGGGTAGAAGTGTTTTCAGTATTGAATCCAGTGCCAGGAGACTGTTTCAAAAACAAAAGATAGAACAAATAGCAAAGAACACTGACCACTTGAGGAGTCAAGATTCGACTATGCAACGAGACGCGGGAATAATTGCTATGATGTTTCGACTTTCTTTCAAAGTTATCGTCAAGTTGAACAAAAAATTCGAATTCAAGTTCGGTATGACAGTAACTTTTAAAATTAGTCGAATTGTCATCGAAATTATTCTCGCGTCTTATTGTGCACTCATCGTATGAGTTCTCAAGATGTCACTATTTGTCGGTATTTTTTTCCAGTCGTCATGTGCTATCCCTCATTCGATGGCGGGTAATGTCTCTGAAACCTTGCAGAATCGCTTGTTCCGTACATTATTTAAGTCTCACATTTCCGGGGAAATAATTCCTGCATAAATTAGATTTTTTATGGTTTTGCAGTAGGTAATTGGAACCACACTGGTGTTATAGTTATGTAAATGTGATAATTTAATGAGTGAGAGTTCGCATTGTAATGATATAATGCGTGTACAGCCTCGGGCTATAACACGCGCGGGATGGCTACACATAAGGGTATGCCATGAGAATCGATAGAATATGTATGAGTCTTTGTCTCAGAGTCGATGTAGGGGCCTATGTAAGTGTGGTAAAAATGATAAATTTGCCAGCTAGTAGGAAAGGGAAGTCAAAACCCACCGCGTGTTACGGATTGATGCGAGGTTTTAGATGGCTACGCAGTTGGACATGTGGTACAGAGTAAAAAATTGAGTATGTATATAGCATATAAAGAGAAAAGAAGAGAGTAAAAGATGACAGTAAAAGATGCGTAACATTGTCTCGTGCATAATTCTTTTGGGACACAACCCTGGACAAACGTTTCGGCCTTCTATGGTGGCCTCTTCAGCAGGGATTTGGGGTTGGGAGTCGATGTTTTACAGTCGGAAGGCAGAGAAATCAGTATAGAGTATAATAATAGTGTAAAGAGAAAAAGTGTCTGCTTACCAAAATTGTTGTGTGGCTTGGATAATCCAACGCGTCGTGCCATCATATGGAACAAAAAAGGTCGCTGCTGTATATTCGCACTGTGTAGGAGCCGACCGGTGAGCAGTAAATGAGATCGGGGTCAAGTTGTGACGTGAATATATAATAGGTAGAGTTGTTCGTTCCCAGTTGACATGTAGTGCGCGGTAGTGGTTGCGTGTAGTGTGGGGAGAGTTGTGGTGGTAGGGGTCGTAGGGGGAGAACCGGTGGGGTGGGATCCCCTTTTAATTTGTTCTATATTCTGCAAAAGAATGAATATGTCGGCGCCGTTCTGCGAATGGATGTTGTATTTTGCTGCGTAATGGATACGTCAACATAGTTTTGCGAACGGGTGTTATGTAGAAGGGCAGTGTTGGTGTGTTTATTGTAGTGGAAGGAGGTATGTATTATAAAGATTCGGATGTACAAATTGTATGAAAAGTGTTACAAAGGTGTCATCTCACGAGATGATAGTGTATGTAGCAGTTACACGGGGCTATATTTACAAGTGAGTATACAATTACTGAGTTATGTTCACGAAAATTGCGAAGCGCAGTGTCTAAGTCAGGTTAGGCAGCTTCAAGGTTGGTCTCCAGTGTTGATGATCTTTTTGCTTTCGAGCAATGTGTCAATGGCCATAAACGGCCTAATTTAGTATTACCGTCCCTGAACCTTCGTATTGGTATGCTTTAAGTCATAAGTAATTTGTTTATATGACACAAGCTTGGAAGCTGTTCGCGTTCACTTTAATCTAGAGTTAAATCAACAGGTTTAAACCTCACTAATAAATAGTTAATGATGTTTCCAAAAAAAATTTTACTTGCTTGTGGACTTGGTTGTTCAATGATAAATTAATTGGAAAGTGAGAAAGTTGGTTAACTCTTTCCTGGTGGCAGAAGATGTCTATTATTTTACTATGACAAATGTCAGACGGTTTTCCCCGGCGAAGGGTGAGTTCCGCCTCGAAAGAGTTAATGCATGCTGCAAATTGTAATTTCATCCCTTTGGCTTAAGCACTTAAAAAAGGTGGTTAGTGAGGACGTTTGCCCCTGCAACGTCAGCAACCGATCATATAGTTACTGTCTTTGGATGTAAACGTACTCTCTCTCTCTTCCTCCCATTTCTATGGTTGTGATTGCACAAACTGGTTTCTATTTGGAATTAATTAAATTTTGTCTTTCAAAATTCTGATATGCTCGAGTGCAGGTAGAGAAAAGAACATTCAGTTGAATCTTACAAAAGTTATCAAAATAGCAGGGCTGATGACCGATTACTAGATAAGTTCTCTAAAAACCACAACACTATGGATTCTTCGAAGAAAGCAAGAAACCATCTTTATAATTTAGGTGTCGAAAATGTTCCGAAACGAAAATTCAGGTTGTCTTATTTCAATAAACTCTTGAAAGATTAGAGAATCATCTGTAGTTTCTACACAAGTTATTACTTCGTTCTTGACACCTTCAGTATCTTTAATATGTAAATGTAACATTCTATGACGTTATTTCGCCTACATAACATTTGGAGTAATCAGAAACTTACTTCAGAACTTGAAACATTGATCTTTGGATCAGGTCATAAAACGTCTGGGTTCCCACCTCCTCAAGCCTGTAAAATATAATGCTTTGCTTCAAATTAGGTCGTTGGTATTTCATTGTTCACGACAAGTTAGACCTGTTGCGTTTTACACATTTTCTACACCATGTAAAATTAGAGACCATTTCTTTCTCTCATCGTGTTAATATAACAACAATGCTGTTTTCACGACGCAGGAGTTTGGAAACTAATACATTACATTGACAATGATATTTTAATGCGGAGATGTTCCTTTTCATGAACTGAGTGAATGTAAATCGTTTCGATTGATTTCGTTGAATAATTACCGATCGATGTATAATCTGTTTTCTAATTAGCCAAAATGCTGACGTCGTATATTGTATCATTTACTTATCAAACAACCTGAATCATCTCAAGAACGAAGAAAAGGAAAGTCTGTAGAACACTTTCCTTTGTAATTTTAAGAGTTTTCGCCGATAAGATAAACTTACTTTTCTCTTCATGGACACTTCATCAGCTTGTTTACACGAATAAAAAAAGTTGACCGTTCTGATAAAAAGGGGGATGGTTTTAAGAGAAGTTCGAAGAAAATATTTGAAATGGTTCGCTTGAAAAGCGGTATGGACCTGAATTTCAAGTGGACCAGATCGGACTGTTTGTTCGTCTGAACTTACTGGAGCAAACAAGAAGTGACTACGATTGGGGAGCAAGACCGCTGTACGGTAACTATACAGATTGGTTCGGGTGCGGTTGCGTTTAGACGACGCATTAAAAAAAACCCAAAAACTGAAAGCCTTACCCAACCCAGTTTAATTCGTCCGTTCCCTTTTGGGAAAAGGTTAACGATATGCACTGATCCTTTTTCACCCCTGAACGAGTAAATAGGGACCACTGTATATCATTTTCACGGAGAAAAGTCTTGAAGCCATTCTACTAGTTACGAAACGCTTTTATGTTTTTTTCTGTTGTTTATACGGGCTTTAAAGCTGCGAATCGGATTCCTGTTACTTATTATGAGGTAATGTTTGGTGGATTCTAGTAAATGTGTAAATTATGGGACACTTTTTAAATTTTTGTTTACATTGTTTTACGACAGGCGAGCTGTTGATGATCACAACAACTTCCGAAATCGATGTAAATCATTTTTCATGGAACTTGTTGCACTACACTGCTTCGGGGAAGAGTCATTTCGCCCACCGAATCCTGACCTCGTTCAAAAATTCATTGGTTACGTAATTAAGGAAGATAAAGCAACTGGCGACTTCACACCTTTCAGTAATCAGGGCATTGACGCCACACCTGTGGTCAGGTCATTTATTCTTCAACAACTCTTGGGCCACAAAGGAAAGTATGTTTTATGTGGCAGTTTGTAGGGCTAAAAACAGTAAGACCAGCCATCTGTCATTACCATTAGCACTGAATCCTGAGATGCTTAATCCCAAAATGAGGACAGTTAATCTGATTCGGCGAAGTCGAATAATGTTCTTCGATCACCCTCTTTATGTTTAAGCTCTTAAAGGAAATGAACAACTCTTCTAACGAATTGAGGAGCTAGCAATTTACGGGAAAGTCGCGCAGACCTTGATGAGTTTTTTGACCGATGACGATATTAAGAGTCCGGTCAAATTATGTTTGATTTTTCAGAAAAACTTTATGAAATACCGATAAATGCTGGAGCAAATTGCGGTTTCTGTTCGAGAGTGCATTCGCCAAAGTCGAATGATATTTAAATCTGCGCAACAATGTTCAACTCGAACAGAATATTTCATGATAAACCTAAACTGCTTAAATCATCTATAAAAGTGGACTTGAGCGGGATTCGAACTCGCATCTTCGGGTTACAGGACCGTTGGGAACAGTATGCTCGTTTAATCCATTTTAAGTGTACGAGAGATTCTTGCGACATTAACACTTTTGCCTGCATTCTAAAAGCTCACTCACACTCACACTCAATAAATACAACTCAACGCTCAATGAGTCTCCTCACTGAGTATTAGACTACACTTACCCTCCAATCATTCATTGACAGTACTCACTCTCAACTTAGTGCCTAATTTTGAGTAAAGCTTGAGTAAGGGGTATACGTGCCTTGAGCCACACTCAGTTGTACTGACTGATACCAACATGGCTGATAGGTGGCTAAAGAGATTAGAAGCTGTGGAAATGTGCCACCAAATAAAGGAAATGAAAGGAGACTACATAATGTAGATTATGAGAGGTACGACGAGGAGCGTTTTTGGGACAGGTATATTTTAACAAAAAATGGTTTTCAGGACTTTCTGGGCATAATCGGGCCAGATTTATCTGCACGTAATAGACCTGGAAATCCCATTCCTGCTGCTATACAACTTTTGTTGACACTTCGTTTCAATACCAGAGGTATATTCCAGTTAGCATGTGGGAACTTGTGTGAATTTTCTCAGCCATCAGCATGTCATATTATCAAGCGTATATCTGAAGCAATTGGACAATTAAAGAATGAATATATTAGATTTCCTCCGGGCCATTTGCTGCCACAAACCAAGCTCGATTTTTGGCGAATCAGTGGATTTCCTGGTGTTGCAGATACATACGACTGTATGTGCACGGCGTGCACATCACATATTCAACGCATACTTACTTATACATGTTGAAAGATGTAACAAAATGTACTTAAATGCATGAGCTGTTATGATAAATGCTACGTCAGTTGCTCCTTCATCTTGTACGGGCATGGCAATACCACCACCAGTTAATTTACCTTCTCTCTTCTCTGTAGCCAGATGCTTTTTAGCACGAGACTTTATATTTTGCCAACATTTCTTTAATTGCTTCGATTCACGCTTATGAACTCCCGACTGTGAATTAAATTCCTGTGTAAAAGTTTTTCATGCGGTATTTTTCTGCTGGATTATTTTGTAATCGTTCTTTTTGTTTTCCAGAACATCTTTGTATTTACCAACTCATTCCGTTAAAGTGACTTTTCCAATTTCGAATTATACTGCTTAGATTGTGCCATCTTGTTGTATTGCTGCCATATGCAAATGCAATGATTCTAATGACCACACTAAGAAACAACAATAAGAGCTACTCAGACAAGTCGCACTCGAGCGAGCTTTATGAATATAAATCAACAAGATTTTTTAGCATGTGAGTACTCTCTCAATGAGTGGAAAGTAAGACCCCTGCTTCTCTCACACTCACACTTCAACCCTGTTTGAGTGTCTCTCAGGTGAGTGTGACTTAAAGGTGAGTGTGGGGGAGGCTTTAGAATACAGGCATTTATATGCGTGAGGATCTGCAAGGCGGATCCAAGGGGAGATTTAGGGGGTTTAAATCCCTCTTAAGCCACAAAACAATGCGGGGATTCCCCGCCATAATTGCCATGTTTGCATAATAAATTTGACTTGCATCATTTCTTCTTTAATTGTGCACCTTATATAAGTGATTAAGGAACCACCATCCATTAAAAAGGTAGACAAATCAAAGGCTTAGTTGACCACCCCTCTTCTCAAAAACCTGGAACCCTAACTCGCCTGGCAACCCCTCAGAAAAAGTTCAAACTCGTCTTCATTCAGCAAATTTGCCTTTGAACTCTTTTGAGGTACCTGTGAATACTTGGTTGAAAAGCTGTTAGAGTTTCAGGTTTATACGCTTCGACATTTTTCTTTTTTTTCTTCTTCGAATGTAAACATAAGCAGAAGGTTTGACCACGGAAAAGCTACGTTTTTTACTTCTTAATGCTCATTCTTATTTCCACAAAAGTTTTACCATGTTTGATTGTCGTATTTTGTTTTTTGTTTTGTCGGTCTGTTGTCTGCTATAAAATTGCAGAACTCGTTCATATTTTCTTTGTCGATTTCGTAATTCGTTTCATCTTCGTCATAAAAGTCTTATAGCTCTGGATGAGTAGTAGACCTTTGTAACGAATTTTGGGACAACATAGAATTCTTCAATTTTTTAATGACAAACTGTCAAAAAATTTTCAATCATGAGCAGTCGGTAGTGCTGCTGTCCGACCTGTAACCTGTTGAAAGAACGGTCTGTTTTTAAGACGGGCAATCTGGTCATGTAATAAAAAATCTTACTGAAAGGCGAATTGAGTGAGAAGTGGAAATGGAAAATTTCACGAAATACTACGAGCAAGCACCTGAAATAGGGTCTTGGTCCAACAATTCACTGTTTTAATTGTGAGAATATATCTGTTAAGCTTGGTTAACAGTAAGAAAAATAACGAGATATCGGGGTCACGGGAAAGCAAAAGGCACTCAGTTTCTATAGATATGTCGATAGTGTAAGCTAGGTAATATAATGAAAGTAAAGTAGCATGACAATATGGAGTTAAGGACATTGGGAAAAACCTGATCTTTTTTTGTTGCAATGTTCATGTCCTTATGTCGTTATGTCACTAGTGGTAACTTCAGCATTTGTAATCCGTTAAAGTTCATTCTCACCAAACATTTTAGGACATAATTGAATATTTTAAATGTAAATATGACGATTAGGAATTTATGTATGTAAAAAAATTTCTAATTTTTCTAGTTATTTTGTGGCGGCATCGTTCAGGGCTTCTTATTTTTTATTTTTTTTATTACATTCACTCTTCCATTTATAAGGCGGACAATTTGATTATCAGAGGTTAAATTTTAGAGTTTAGAGAATTATGAAAAATTATCAATCTTATTCGAAGGGTGGGCGAGGGTTTGTTGCGTACACGTATTTCTAGTTTTCCTTTGTTTTGGACTTGTATCAGGTTGATTTTTATATTGTGCAGGTTTTTAGTAAAAAAAAGTTTATCTTTTCCCACTTGTATGATGTACAACTTTTCTTTAGGGAAGATCAATTTCGCGGTCATTTGGAAGAATATTTAAACCGTGCACGCAGCCTTGCCATGGGAAGGGATCATATGGTTGAAGTTTGTGTTTTGTGCGTCCAATGCATGGAGGTACGTTTTAGTAATATTTTGTCGACTTTTACAGTTCATGCGGCTGTGCTTATCTTCCTAAGTCAAAAGAACTTTTTGGTAGCATTTATTTTAATAACGAACAGAAAAACTTGATGGGATGAACAGAAACCAGTTTATCAGGAAAAGTTTCTGTTCATGTATATCTCTGAGGATGATTCTGAAATAGTTCAATAATTTTTGCACATACTATTTTAACTGAATAGGACAACCAGATAATGAAGTTAATAAAATGCAAGGAGACCAGCGACTCTGCCCAGATCTTACTGGCGATTGAACTCTTAAAAGAAGCCACGGAAAATCTTCAGATTGATATTCGAAGTCCTCCAAATACCTTCAGTGTCCTATCACTCCAAGGTGTTGCAGCAATACGTGCAGCTTTTGACGTCCTTTCAAGTTATTTGGGCAAAGATTGCTTGGAAAACATTAAAAGACATGAAAATTTTTCAAACTATCTGGAAGTGAGCAAAAACCTCTGCATTCAATCAAATCTGAGTCCTGTTCGATTATTCTTGTTAAAGCAACTTGTTCGCAAATACGGTATCGATGCCGTGAAAGATAGATGTCGCAATGAATGGCTATCTTGGATATTACCCGTTGAAAATCAGGTAGAGTGCTTTCACACGAAAAAAAAAGATATTATTCGTTTATGCTGTCAATTGTTTTGAAGAAAAGGATAGTAAGCATTAAGAAAGCAAATGACTAGACACCAATATGTATGTATGTATGTATGTATGTATGTATGTAATGTATGTATGTATGTATGTATGTATGTATGTATGTATGTATGTATGTATGTATGTATGTGTATGTATGCATGTGTATGTATGCATGTAAACGGAGTATAAATATCAAAGCCCAGCATAGTATTTTCATAAAAGTCATTGAAACAAGAGTTAAGTCATGATATTTAATAAAGTTCTAACGTTTAGTTAAATAGTTTTAGTTAAAAATTATTACTTAAATTCTGTTTCGATGGCTTTTATGAAAATACTATGCTGGGCTTTCATATTCATGCTCCGATTACGTTTCCCGCCTGGTGAATCGATAGCCGATGTATACACGTATGTATGTATGAATGTATGTATACATTTGTGGATATTAACAATTATACCGTAATCTTGAGTTGTATTTTAGCTCATATACGATAAAAAAGAATTGAATAATTATTTTATCATTACATAGCTAAAACATTTATAAGAGGCTGTTGAAGCTATTGCTGTAAATCAAGAGCTTCGGCCGCCGTCAACTCAAACCTCCTTCATGCTTACTAATATTTAAGTGCCGAGCTTTCTTGTTAATTTGTGAACAACTTCGAATTCCGTTTAAGAGCATAAAAATGAGTCAGACAGATGGATCAGTTAATTGTTTTAGCATGGAAGTTGTGAAGATTGGGCGTTGAACATTTAGTGGAAACCACTTATTTTCTTTTCAGTGTTGAGAACAGGAAGACAATAATGCTTTTTCTTTATATTGGTTATTTACGGCCAAAAAGTCATTCTTCTGGTTAAGTTTCAGTAATAGTATGTGTCATACACTTAATTTCGTTTATTTTTTCAAACACCTTTTTCTTAGAAGCAAATATCCTGCACGTGATTTCATATTCCAAGTAACAGTTGATGAAATTATATACTGTATAAAATGGGTCTATTGCAGCTTATTGGCTGATAGATTTTCCTATCATTTCAGGCTTTTTTGTATTGTATCTTTTAAGTGAAACAGTCGGTTTTATTAATGTGATCCGCTATAAAAACGTCCCGCCATCTTTTTTGAACCATGAGCTAATAATTGTCATTGTCGTAGAGGAGCCAATCACATTGAAAGGTAACTCAAATCGGATTGTTGGCTATATCGTAAATATATATATATAAAACCTCACAGATTAAAACCTTTGTTTCATCTCCAACGTTTCGGGGCGCTGCCCCGAAAGGATACAGAGTACAAAGTAAGTAGCCCCTATTTATACCAAAAAAATCTTTACAATTAAAATGAGAAATCCCTCAGGTTCAAACCTTTCGGCACAAAGGTATCTAATTTATAAGTCCAAAAGCCTTCTCTTTACTTAGGGTCATTTTAAGATCGGGGAGTTGGTGGTGTTTGATTTTATATACACTGTATATATATATATATATATATATATATATATATATCCCACGTCTTCATCTGTATCAGCGTGTCCTACGTCTACGTCTTTGACTACGTATTCATCTACATAATTAGACGTACACGCATTCCTGTTTGTATAAACTGTGGTGGGAATGTCCCAGGCATCTCCGTAACTTGACTCTTCTGCAACGAAATACATATGTAACTTTAAAACGTCCTATATATTCAAAATCTCTCTCGCTTAAGGAAGCAAGGTAGTGCACTTTTTTGTACGCGAGGTAATTCCACATCAGTATCACATGTTAATTCAAGGAACTATTATTTTCTTAATAAAGCAGCTGGAGAAAACTCCAGACCCCTTTATGCACGTTCCTTGTACGCGGTGTAACATGTTTAAGAGTTTTTTCCCTTGTCGGTATCATATGTTCATTCAAACAATTGTTCTTTTCTTAAAACAGCCTGAGCAAACTCCAGATTGCTTTATCGTGCATAAAGAAAACTATCGCAGGTTACGGGAGGCTTTTGGAAAGGCTACCCTAACAGGCAGCACAGATGAGCTTCACGTACTTCTTCAAGTAAGTACATACATTCTATGTACTCATACGATAACATCTTTAGCATCACAGATTTCAGGCCAATGGTTGTTGGAGAAATATTGACAAAATAGAAACAGCGGTTTAATATTAGTAAAACAGCGATTTTGTCGTGGTAACAAGTTTAAACACAGTTTTTAAATACTTTGATACCATGGTGATTGGTAATTTAAGATAAATTTTCTCTTACTTTATTTTAAATTACCAATCACCATGGTATCAACGTATTTAAAATCTGTGTTTAATATTAGCAATATGTTCTGAACTGGATATCTATACTGGTAACAAAAACTTGATTGTTAGGTTGAATAGTTTCTTTTCCTTGATAGAAATACCAAAATTCCGTTGTAGAAAACTGCTATTTCCTTCTTTACTTCATTAATCAGCATATTGGTGAAAAACATATGGGAAAATTTTAACACTTGTTTCTTCTTTCTTCTTCACTTTTATTTTTTCTTATATTATTATTAACTGCTTATCGAGTTATCTAAGCGACGGGTCAAATACTCTCGTAAGCGTTTCGCCCGTCGATTAAACGACTCAATATTGCAGGAAAAATTTATTTGAGTGTTTCATTGTGGTATCAAACCACGTCTTGGGGATGCATGGCACCAGCCGACTGTTTTAAACATGATAAACTAAACGACTTCCTGCAAATTTTTTGAACGTCTTCAATAAAGAATGCTTTTATACATACCTTTAAAACCTAAATTTACATATTAATGTTGTCAAGGCCTCAGAAACCATCCAAAACCGCCAGCGTGTCCTTATCACTTTTCAGGACAAGCTACCGTCACAATTTGTCTTTGTGCTTCCTATGAATTATTAACTCTTTCCCGGTGGCATAAGACTTCTGTCATTTTACTCTGGCTAATGCTAGGCGATTTTGCTCGTTAAGGGGAGAGTTCCCGCCTTGAAAAAGTTAATGAGTTTTTGTAGTTGACTTAACCTTGGTTCTGGTTTTTAAGTGATTGTATTTTAGTAAACTTTCTGAACTTTTCTCAACTGGTTTGAGTTTTTATCAGGTTTAAATTTAAGAGTAACTAAATTTCTTTACATTTGTTTTTTTCTGCTGAGGGTTTAGCTTCGGCTAAGACAAAGGAGTGGATTTGATTTGATGTATGATCAGGTTTAGAGGTAACATAGCTAAGCCCTAATCCTAAATCTTCCATCTAGCTTGGAATTGGATTAGATTTGAACTCAAAGTTGCATATAATATAACGGTGAAAGGGCTGGTACAAGGTAGCTTTCGTTTAAGTCAAGGTCTTCAGGTCTAAAAACCTTTTATGAGAGTTCAATTTCAGGGATTCGTCTGATGTGTTTTCACTGGGGTTGGTCAAATTCATCTCATTGGTTGATAAGCAAAAATGAAAAGCTTATTAACCAACGCCTTTAAATTCAGAGATTTAAAGTTAATTAATGTTGTTGAGTTATTATATGATAATAAAGTATATCTAAAGTTCTGATAAATTATAATATGAAAAAAACCAACAAAGTTCTTCATTTACTGTTTCAGAATTTGACTGCAATGCCATTAGAAAGAGACTGTTATGTTCTGCTGTCCATTTTTCGAGAGATTACAACACGTTACGCCTATGAAGACGTTCAGAGACAAGTGAGGCCGCAGGCAAGTGTCGTTCTTCTCAAAACTGCTCAGAAATATGAAATCATATGTGGTCGAAGCAATCGTTGAGTAACGATGGCTTATTACATTCTTGTATGTCAGGGTTTTTTTGGGTTTTTTTTTTGGTTTTCCACATAAAATGTTTACATCAAGAAAATTATCATTTATAAATTTAAACTGTATAATCATTTCATGTCCGTTTTAATAATCTGGCATATTGAATATTTTTGTTATCAACCACTGGTTTAATGATAAGATAACGATTCTGTGCGGATATCCACATTAGCAGAAATTCAACATACTTTGTGTGTTTACCTTAATGATCACCAAAAACTGTCGAACGACAACTGCATTATATGGCATTTCTGGTGCTTTTAACTATTTATGAGAAAGATAACCACCGGAGAAGGCCTTGCATATGTTAATTTGTAGAGTGCAAGACTAAGTTATGCCAAACGACCACGGGGTGACCTTGAACAGGAATATAGGAAAAAATAGAGGAAACGTGGTCAGGCTTGTACATAACTAAAGAGAAGGTAGACGTTCTCTGACCAGAAAGTAATATTTATTTTGAGCTTTCGACTGTCTGGTTAAAGTCTTCAACCGGAAAAGGATAAAAGACGAATATTCATGGGTCCTATATGTATATACAAAAAAAAAAAAATATGATGACGTGGGTATAAAAATAAATATAAACTAAAAAATAAAAAAAAATAATAATAAAGATAAGCATCCTATCATCAAGGAAGACAACACCCACACCAAAGTCACAGGAGCTAGTTAGAATGTTCTTTGAGTTGGTGGAATCAAGCAACAACAGAAAAGGCAACGATGTTCTCCCAAACATCAAAGGACTCAGAAAATTTGACAATGACACTTCACTAGCACGACTTTCGTGTTACTACCCGACCATTAAAAATACTACAACAGGAATTTTCGTTACCAAAATTTAGTGTACCAACTGAACAACAAATGAATATTGTTTATCAGATACCTTGTACGGTATGCGACTGGAATTACATTGGTGAAACTGGGAGAGCTTTCGTCGCGCGAAAAAAGAAACATATAAGAAACATAAAGACTTCTGCGCAAGGTTTCAACATCGCCAATCACGCATGCAAATTTGACCATAGCATAGACATTGACAACGCAAAGATCATCGACCAGGAGAACTACCAAATACGAAAAACACTAGAGTCATGCCACGCTGCCTCCATCAAAGAAGCCGGTAACAACTCACGGCTGCTACCGAGACAATTTTCCATCCTGTTGCATGAATAACTTCGCCGCTAATTGCCTATCCTATTGTTTGACACTTGGTTGTTTATTCCCTGTCATGTTTATTTTTATACTCTCGTCATCACGTTTTTGTGTGTGTATATACATGTATATGCATATACATATGTATATGTATATGTATAAGTATATTCATATCTATATATATATATATATATATATATATATATATAGATAGATAGATAGATAGATAGATAGATAGATAGAGAGAGAGATAGATAGATAGATAGATAGATAGATAGATAGATAGATAGATAGATAGATAGATAGATAGATAGATAAATGCTGTGATCAAACACAAGTATCAGTTTATAAGGATAATTTCATTTGGTAGTAAGAAAGAAAAAATAAAAGGATAAGCCACTCGATTTTGATAGGATCTTTATTATTGCACAAACGTTTTCGCTTTTATAAGCTCCTCAGGTGCGATATCTAATTACGAGTGGTTACGCTATTTATATAGGTTTACATGCGCGTGTGTATTTGTGTCATAGTGGCTACATATATTTACAGAAATATTCTAGACATTACGTCATCGGCTCTTATACTACATATATGTTAATTATCGGAATTGAGCTTAGGTTCAAGTATTGAGAATATTTACTTTTCTTTACATTCTCTTTCTATGAGAGCTTATAGAAGCAAAAACATTTGTGCAACAATAAAGATCCTATCAAAATCGAGTGGCTTATCCTTTTATTCTTTCTTTCTTACTGCCAAATGAAATTTTCCTTTTATATATATATATATATATATATATAACTACAGGCGGAACCGTTTCGGCCTATTGGGCCTCATCAGTGTAGAGCTGATGAGCAGGATGGAGTAGCCTACATTATATAGACAACTCAGATGTCCCACGCTTGTGGTACATCTAAGCCATGCCAGAGCTCTCTAACTAGAGACTAGTGAGCGTGCGCAAATGTGCTAGCGGCATGACTCATCCTGTACAGTGCTCAATATGAACCAAGAGGAAATAGAGCGATATCTATATCGGAATATATACGATATATTCTGATATCTAGATATTCCAATATATAGATACCATAGAGCGATATCTATACGGAATATATATATATATATAGGACCCATGAATGCT
Organism: Heliopora coerulea; assembly: GCA_030142905.1. Lineage (NCBI taxonomy): Eukaryota > Metazoa > Cnidaria > Anthozoa > Scleralcyonacea > Helioporidae > Heliopora > Heliopora coerulea. The sequence continues at coordinate 73,600 of JASJOG010000570.1, read as the reverse complement.
CTTCTTTTATCCATCTCCTATTGAAGACTGTAGTCAGACAGTCGAAAGCTCGAAATAAGTATCATTTTCTGGTCAGAGCACGTCTACTTTCTCTTTAGTTAGGAATGTAGCGGTTAAATACCTTTAGAATTGATTAAAACAAATTCCATGTGGGTAATAGGAGAGCATCATGCACCGACAGAGATATAGCCAGACACTATGGTGCGAAATGGACACATAGTTTCTTCAACAACCAAAACATATCGATTCCAGATGATCAGTAGACATTGTTTGCGACATCGAATCCAAAGAACACCAAATTGAAGTAGCCAGCATTTCGTGCCTTCTTCGATCTAGACACACAAGTACATAGCTAGTTTAATAGAAGATGGATGCCAGAGCCGCGGACTTTGTTCTATGTAGCCTACCACAGATTTAGACATCTTATTTAGAACTTTACCTTACCATCACATTTTAGAACTATGTTATCTTAAAAGTACTCTATAGAGTGACAATTTTATTTTGCCCTATTTTATCCCAAATAGTGTTCCCAATTAGTTTATCAAAAGCTAAATCACCATGACAAAGACATAAAGATTCTAATTTAATTCTAATCTAAAAGAACCAGGCTTAATATAGAATCACATCTTATCAATCATAATTTGCGTAAAAAAAGGTCGAGACATCTCACAGTCAAGTTGGGATTGGCTTTCTGATTATTCTTAAAGCCAGTATGGTTGCTAAGTACAACCAAAGTCATATTTACCTAAAGTAAATTCCATTTGGTCGTCTTCATTGTGTCGAGTGAATAAAATTGCAACGTATTTCGTATACTTCTGTTCCACACCAGTGGGTCATTGGAATTTAATTCTCGAGAGTTAGAACTAAACATACAGGTAACAGTCTACCTTTTTCTATATTTTAAAATTTCCAAATATTTTGCAGGTATTAACCAATATTGGTCGATTTATAGCCCAAACCAACCATTTGTCAGAAAGGGTGAGTAAATTTTTTTCATTCTACTAATTATAATGAAACATCCGGTAAATCCAGGACCGTACGTGGCACTAGAGAGGGAACATAAGGGGCTACAGGCTTCCCATAGGGGAAAATTTATAACTCGTCGAGAAGTTGTCACTGATGATAACATGTCGTTGTTTTGTACGACTGACTATGAGTACTCGTTACTAATTTGGCCAAGAAATAATATATCTAAAAAATAACATGGCATTTTCGACCTCAAAATTCGGAAAATATCCAGGAGGCGTGGTTCCAACCCCTTTGCTAAAGCGCCCTTGTCGGATACGTTATCCCCTGCGTTTGGGAATTCCTGGCAGCCCATGGAACCGTGATCAGTGATGCTTAACAAGACGCTTGTTTTTGGTATGCTCTTTAAAACAGGACAAGATGGCTTTTATTGATTGCAACCTACAGTCAAATTTACCAGATGAAAAACCTTGAAGTTATTAACATTAATATGCTGCTTCCCAATCCAAATTAATATTTTGACATGTCATAGCGCCCCCCGTGGATGATGCACATGCATGAGGTACTATAATACAGATTAAGTTTTGAGAGTTTGTTAGCAGACGTAGCACTTGTCTTGATAAGAGGTCTGCCGAAATCCATAGTATTTTGTAGTTTTTCAGTTTTCTTGTTAGCATTGTTGCAGTTCTTTTGAGAACTTTCTGATAGGTTTTACACCATTCGCCATGGTTCACACGCTCACTAGAGCAATGTTTAAAATCTTGATATAGTTGAAACCACTGGCAGATGGCCTATTAAGAAACGCGCACAACGGAAATGTACATCATTTAAGAGTGGCTCCTGGTCAGAATAGCCGTGACAGACGATTGGCAGAAGTTGTAATTCATTTTCTTATTGTTCTGGAATGTCTACCCGAAAATCAGTTGCTGAAACCACTGAGAAATTTGGTCGTAAATCCAGAGTCGATGACGGTAGGTAACTCTAAGAACTGATATTTGTTTACGCAGTGCTGCGTTTTTGTAAAAAAAATGTTTTTCAAAGTTCTCTACAACGTCAGGTGGTTACACGTGTGCATTAGTTTACGTTAATAGTTCGGAATGTCTAATAAATTTGCTTTGTTGCAAACCTTGACGTCTCGCCTCTTGTACAAGTCCATACAAAGTTTTCATCTAACAGGTACAAACCTGTTAGCTGAAGATTTTGTATGGACTTGTACGAGAAGCGAGACGCAGAACGAAGTTTTTGATGCTTCACAAAACTTAATCCTCTTAAGTACTTTTTCACATCATCGATCTTATATGGTGAATTTACGTGTTAATCGCTTTGAAAGATTTTTTTGAATTAGAAAAAGTTCAAACAGTTTATATTTCCGAAAATGCGAGGACAAGAAACTATCATTTTAAGCACTGGTTCTTCGTAAAAACCAACCTCACAACACTCTTTATATGTATTTATGTAAGCTTTCATTAAACATACATGGCACTACATTAGAAAAAATCAAAATGCACAAGCAATTGTGTTTTGCAAGATAGTTGCCTGTAATACCAATAGCATGCAACAAGTAGTCCTTTCCATGCGAGTAAGCAATAGTTTCCGAGCATGTTTTATATACCTATCAGTTTTCTAGAACAAAATTATACACAGCTCACAGGCGAACACAAGAAGGTCGATTTTTCGAGCAGAAAGAATGACAAACAGGGAAACTATACTTAACGCTTCTTATACATGGAAAACCAAACGATGAATAAACCTGATGCTGCAATTTGGCGTTACGTTAAAAGCCGAAATTCAAGGCTTTATTCTGTAGTTACTATTCGAAAATAGCAATTTGACACAACTAAACAACATATTTAAAGTATATTGCATTGTTTTGTGCATTTTTATTCAAGGAAGAAAAATTGATTCTTTCCTATATTACAGCGGCACGTTTTTTGCTTCTCGTGGATGCCGTTTTCAATTCTTTTTTAATTTTGTCTCGCAATCAGGCAGCATACCTTCCGACGATGCCGCATGACTATGGGATTGAAGCAATGCAGGCCACAGATCTTGGTCGGTGGTATGGTGAGTAATAAACTGACATTTCAAAAGCAGTTCCGCTTTAAAAAGATAGTAATATGGCTATGTAGCGTCACTTTCTGTAACCACGTTACTACTTTAGACATGTCTAATTAAGAAGTCGAAGTTTATAGCTCTTTAAGAAAAATCAAAAAACGTATCGCATATGGTTATAAAAACTTAATGACATAAGGTACGAAATACATGTATGAAAAAAAAGATTCACCTGTACATTTCATCAGAGTTTATACGATATCTTTGAGGTTATACCATACTACAATTATTCATACCTTAAATTTACCAGTCGTTTTAATAAGTATTGGAAAAGGAATGTCTCAGAAGTTATGGTAGTATGACCTTTGATTCTAATGAAATAGACTATTCGCATTCACTCCTGAAAGTTCACTGTTGGCAGAATCCTTGTCGTTATATGTCACTACTCTCTTTTTACATAAATTGAATGATTATCTTACATTTTCTTTTCGAAGAATTGTGGTAGTGATAATTGTTACATACGTCGTAACTTTCAAGCATTTTAGCATTCCAAGTCAAAACCTAATATTACAATACTCCTTATTGTTTGTTGTTTTTCGTGTAATTACCGTAATATTAGAAGTGCTTCTTTTAACCAAAGTATAACGAGCACGATGTGTGTTTCAATCATTACAATGCCTAATCACTATCAAATAATTTCGCATCTTGCTACCACCGTTTGTTTTCGTTTGAATGGCTAATCATTTTCTCGTTTGTGAACTGATGATTTTTAGGACACTAAACCGATGCCGCACGCTTGCGAAAACAATGTTGATAAAGTTCTTATAAGTTTGTCAATTAATGTATGCATTTAAAATATAGAATGAGACAAAATCAATGTGAAGTTTGTAAAATCAAAATGGTCATATGGGTCGAGGGCAATAAATCATTAATAAACAAGGATCACCTCAGGTGTATACCACATTTGTTATCCACGTGTACCGATTTTCTCTACTCTGTTTTTGCGTGTGTATTTCTAATATCCTAGAACTTTAAAAGTGTGCAACTTTTACATCTATAACACGGTATAACTTACATGTAATGCTGTAATATAACCCATGTATAATAAAGTGCTAGTATTTACCAACTAATACTTACAAAATTTTTATTACCAAACGAACGAGATAACTCAAATATAAAAATAACCACCCGACAAAACAAGAAGTTTCTGGTTTACAACTCGACCATTGTCACGCCATTTTTTACAGGAAGTTCTTTTAAATGACGGAGTTTCTTTCCAACTTTAAATTATAGAGGCTTTAAAATGGTGTAAATGAAACCTCATAGTATTTCATATTTATTCCGCCATTAGAACTTCCTAATTTTACTTGATGTGGAACCTGTTAAACCATCTTATTTTCATTTTAAAGTGGTTACCGAGTGTTTGCAGTTGAAAGAGAGATAACATACCATTAACTCTTTCGCAATGGGAGCTGCCCGTTTGACGAGTAAAATCGTCTGGCGTTAGCCAGAGTAAAATAATAAAAATCTTAGGCCGCCGGGAAAGATTTACTGCGTTGAATGTTTGATGCTTATTACAAACTAATTGTTTGCTCCAAATCGTACTTTATGCGTCCTCAATTTCTTATCACAATCCAAGCTTTGACTGGCCATTGGGGTATTGTGCCATATAGCAAAGTGGAACTATGGTCAGTCTAAGCCTAATCCAAGCAGTAGTATCTGTAGTGTAGTTTTGATTGACATTTCCTGTCATGTGACAAGGCTAATGAAGTCAGTTGCTATTCGGTTTTCCTGCCATGCAATTAGTCATTATAGTATCATGGGTTATCGGAAGATTAAAGTAAGGTTAAAGAACGCTGCAACGACAGTTACGACACTATATTTCTGGTATTATTGATTGATTGATTGATCGATTAATTGATTGATTGATTGATCGATTAATTGATTGGTTGATTGATTGATTGATTGGTTGATTGACTGATTTACATCGTTATCTTTGGAGATGTGACTTGTGAAGGAGATGGTGATCGTCAAGTCCATATTTCCAGTAACGTTATTTCTTATGCTAGGAACAATAAGTGTTTTTATTGTGCTATGGTAAAGAATTATATTTTGATTCTTGACTTTAGATTAGCATTTTTTTTTTTTTTGTCCAAAAAAATTCTCCTTTCCTGCTTGTTGTTGAAGTAGTCTATTCTTGGTTTGCACATGACGTTCCCCTTGTGGGACGCTTCTGTTGATTCAATACTCTACCTCAGCCTTGCATACCACGAAACTCGGACCCGAACGGTGACCCAGACTCGGATTCGTACTTGAAATTCCGTATCTTTAAAACCCGAAGTATTAATAAGTATTGGAAAAGGAAGGTCTCAGACGTTATGGTAGTACGACCTTTGATTATAATCTCTCTTTAAAACCCGAAAGTCTTTCGATGAAGAAAAAGAAATAAATACACAAAACTATGCATAGTATGAAACATTAACCAAATTTTGTTAACTAGACGCGACGATATCTGTCTACCCATATGTCGAACTATTTTGGTTAAATCTTTATATCGCTGATACAAATGAATCCCGATACAGAAATATCTAAAACATCAGTGCGACTGATGAGAAACATTTCAGTTTATTCACATTGTATTCAAAACCTTTAAAGGTGATATTGGTAAGTATTATATGGTTGTGGCAGCGAGCTGTCCGAATAAGGGAAACCTTAAATTTGATTGTTTCGTCAGCGTTCGGATATTTCCCGTATTGCCCACTCAGAGAGGAATTAAAAATGCCTGGTCTCTGTTGAATAGAATTTATAATTTGTGACAATATATGAAGTGAAAGTATTACGATCAGCCAGAAAAGGAAAAGTAACCATGTAGAGTAAAATTGGTAAAGAAATACTACATGAAATGACGGCAGAATTGCAAGCTGGCCTATAGCTCTGTACCTTTGTACTTGTCAATTATATTTCAGTAAAGTAATATATAAACTAGTTACTTACGTCGCTTGTTCAGTCTGTACTATTGAAAATCGAACCTCTGTTTCAGCACAGACCTCGACTCACTGCATTTGTCCGATCCGTACTTCAAAACATTTGTGGAATATTCTTCTGGTACTGACCCCACGTTCGGTCAAAGAGTAGTAAATATTTCATTCCCTCCAGAAACCTGTTCTAGAGGCGAGCCGTTGATTGCTTTCTGACTCTCTTTATTTGCCCTTTACAGAAATGTTTTGTGTAACTGATAAAATAAAATATTTTCGCTTGAAATAGTGATTGTTTTCTATCTCTTGATTTCATCCGTTGCCGTAAAATGTAGCAAAACACATGTCTAAGAGAACGAGACCTTATTTTGCAAAACAATGAAGGATATCCCAAGCTGGAATAAACAATCAGAACTGGCCAAAATGGATGTCAACTTTTTAGCCCATGAAAATCTAACTTTTAGGACTGAATTAATACGTGGGCTAAGTCACCTAATCTGAAAAGTGAGCACATTGCTATGGTTATTGCATAGTCCGTTGATTTACGTTTCTTCGCCCTTTGACTTAATTCTATATGCGGGGCTATTTGCTAGTTGTATTTTAAGCATTAAATTTAAATAAAGAACAGTAAAGCCAGACATAATCTAAAAGTGCTGCTCTGGTTTGGAATATAGTACTTCCAAACTAGTTACTTATTTTAAGTAGGGTCACCACTTAATGTGGATATCTCCCGAAAACTGAAAGTGTGTATGGAGTTATATCCACATTAAGGGGGTGACCCAACTTAAAACAGGTAACTATTTTGAAGTCCTATATCTCAAACCAGAGTAACTCTCCTGCAGTATGTCTTGTTCTCCTGGTTGCAAACTTAAACAGCTTAGTATAATGAATTTTTTTCCCTCTTTTTTCTTTTTATCTAGAATGCCGAAATGGCCATCGCTACGTTATCACTGAGGTAGGGAACTAGCTTACGTCCTAATTAATAGCATTAGTATAATATCATTATAAAAGAAATTTAACCAACGTTTCACACTTTCCTACTTAGTATAAGAATTTCTTTGCATCAATGTTGTGCATTTGTGACCCTCGAGTTATTTTTCAAATTCTTCTTTCTCCACAGTGTGGAAGACCAAATCAAAACTATTTATGTCCAGGGTGTGGTGAACCGATTGGTGGTACAGATCACAATCTAGTGGCAACAAATAGAGAAGCATCCAGGTAACGAAATGCGGCGTTCAATCTCTCTTGTTTTGATGTCTCGAGAACACTATTTTGAGTAACGAACTTACCTTGTCCATAAGTACACGTACAAGTACTTAGTACAGTGGAATTAAGGGAAGTAATTGGCACATTGCACCATTCATTCTTAACACTCTTACTGAACTTTGCTGTGCACTTTGCCGGCGGTAGCTCTCTCTTCGATGAGTAAAATCGTCGGGCGTTAGCAAGAGTAAAATAATGGAAGTCTTATTCTGCTGGGGAAGAGTTAATAGCAGTATTTTGTGTTAATCATGTTTGATGGACAGTACAAATCCATCAGTCGTTTCATATCAGAAACAAAGGACAGCCAGCTAAGGTTCAGCTCACTTGTGCGTAAATACTTCTATGTAAATGATGTCATGAAATTCATTTAAAATTAAGGAGATTTTTGTCTAGTCCAGAAACAAGTGGGGCAACTTTCAAGCATCCTGCCCATCATGAAAAGAAAGTGTTATGAAGAATCTTTTCTTTTTTATTACTAGCACATGTACTTCTACCTTTAACATAATGAAATATTAAGGAAGGTACTTCTGGTAAAAGATTCGGTTACTTTATTTTTCAACATTGGAACGTAGAAAATCGTGTATATGCGATTTCATTGACTACATTGGTTTTGACTGATTAACCAGTAGAAGGTAACTTGCAGCTGGTTTCAACGTCTGTCTAAGTTCTCGACCTTTACAAACATTCACAAACTCTTTATTGAAACTGGACGTAAATCTGCTACAACAGGTTTTGAAAATTTGTAAGGTCATAGGGCTTTGAAAATTTTCATAGCTAGCAGTTTGGAAGTTGTAAATTCCTGTGATTTGAAGATCAGTTCAAATACTAGACAAGCATTTCAAATCCTTTGAAATCCCGGTAAAATCCTTTATCTTGTGTTTGAATTATTACAAAAAATCTGGACTAATGTTTTGTCGTAAAAAACTTAATAAACAATTGATCATTAATCATGAGGCCATCTCCTATACTAGATGTCACGAACAGTCTCGTGTGAGCTGCTTGGGGATGTGTAAAAAACATTTGCGCTCGGCATACATGAGTGAAAGGAAATCCACGTATAGCTGCTTATACATATATATGTACATGTACATATATAAACAAAGCAACGACTGGAGAAATTTTGCTTCTCTAGTAACCTTCGCGTGTAAGTTGACTCCACGCGCGCATACTGTCTGCAATCCAGGCTAATACAGGTCGAGATGAATACCGTTGCACCACGCTTCGCACATTAGGCGAGGGTGAAATTGTAAGTACTCTAGTAGCCTCTGTAATTAAGTGACTCGTTGTTGGCCTCTATAATTGACTCAAGTTAGCATTGAGGAAATTCGTGATTATTCGGCTAAAATGTCAATGGAGCACGATGCAAATGGATGAACTGTCGCTTTAGTCGCGTTATATGGGTAGTATTTTCGTCCCCCGAAACCGTCACTTAGCATGGCCTCACGAAAAATTTGTGGCTGTGGGGACACCAAGGTATATGGACATGCTTTCATTAGAAAAAACCAGAAGTCCTTGTATTCAGGACATCCGACGTCTGCAGTTTCCCAAAACTTGTCGTGCAGCTGCATTTTCTAAGGAACGTCGTGGGATATGGGAACCATAAAAATGAATGGTTGCTAAGTCGTCACTTGAGTCGCCAGAGTTGTAAGTTAGTTTGACGAGGTTGTATATATCATAACTTCACAAAAGCTCTCGGTATTACTTTAATGCACAACCTTTCAAGATTTTCTAGATGTTGACACCACTTCTCTCCGCCATAAAATTGATAATTTTGGAAGCCACTTCGCTTTGCTTATTTAACCCTACATCCGCGATGGTTTGCCTCATTTCCAGCATTGAAGTAGCGATCAACCTAAAATATAACATGCATCTGAAGCCATGATACTTTGACTTAGCAAATGATACTGGTTCTACGAAAGGTCAGCTCAGTAATGCATACATTTTCTTTCATGTTTTAGGACGGATCAAACCAGCACTGGACATATTATTGGACCCGCACCTGCACAACCACGAGTGCTTTTTAAAGAAAGGAATCTTTCCCCTCTTGCTTGTGGCATCGTTAGGTTTCTTACACATGCTGCGATGTTATTGGGAGCTTCTAAGAATGTTATGGTATACATTTTATCCTATCTTTATCTTTATCTTTACTTTAATTTGCCGTTGTTCGCTTTACCAATTGTTTTCACATCCACGGTTTCTGGCACAAGTTATCAATTACGTAATTTTATTTTGAAACTTGAAATAAGATAAAATCGTTTCATAACGCTTTAATTTAGTGTGTTTTTTTTTAAACATTATACAAAAGTTAGACGTGGGTGCTTAATTTAAAATAAAAACATTGAGCTTAGAAAAAAGATTAAATTAATTCCAATTTAAACAATCGTAATTTCTTATATGCATCAGTTTTGACTCGATAACGACGGCGCATTAAGTAATGCGCTTGGAATTTTTCAGAAAATTTACTACAAATAAATCTTATTAACTGATAGTAAATGTGGAATGCTCCTTTAAGACGCATAGTAATATACATGAAAAAGATTAATGGAGAGCAGTGCAATATCAAGATGACAAAGTGCAGAAGAAAGGTAACTGTAATTTTCACCGAGTTACCTTTTTTCGGCACTAAATTACTTTTTTTGACTTTATTATTTTCTTCATGTATATTAATAAATGAAAATAGCATGATTTCTCGTTCAATTTGGAAAAAACACGCCCTCGTGAGTTTTTCAAAGACCTCCTATAGTATTCGTTCTTCTCGCTCGTGCTATTCCTGTTATGTTCGGCAAATTCACTCATGCTTATTTTTTTTTTTCCTGCACTTGAAACCACACTACAATCCATGGCTAAACAAGACCGATACCTTTACAAGCACTAGAACTAAGGACGTTAAGCCGTTTTGCTGAGTTGAATGCGATCAAGTGCCAGTTAAACACGTCGAGGTTTAATACTGGCTGCTTTGCAAGTATTTTTTGTTTTTGTTTCATTTTTAGACTAGCGTGAGTCAGATCATCAAACCTCCAGTGGCGAATGTCATTCAGTTTTTGTGGGCTCACCTTATACACGACATTGGTTGCTTAGCAAAAAGTACTGCGTATAATGAAGACGAAGCTATGCAAATTATTCACCTTGTGTTAACAGCTATGATAAATAAACAAGAACCAACAGTGCCAGGTTTGCCGTTGGAACTATTGTTGCTGGTTGTACATTTGTTATTTCTGGGGGGTTTTATGTTATCGTTTTTGACGTTTGTATATACAAGCACGCGTTTAGTGATGTATCCTCTAAAAAGTCCTGGTTCACATGTATTTTTGATTTCATCATGTAGGTAATGTTACATTTGATGAAACTCTTTCGCGTAAAGAATACAGAGCAGCATGGGAGAACGTTTTTGTGCCGGCCTTTTTAACTGAAGTATTCTCAGTAAGTTTTAAGTTTAGAGCATTTTTCAAATTCACGTACGAATTATTTGCAAGATACATACCTCAAAACGTGACGTAAAGTATGAAAAATTTGACGAAAATATTTCTAATATCGTCGGTAACCGATTGTCTTTTATTATCCACCATCATTTTATGTGTGGCCCGTGGAAATTGATACTTGTGCAACTTTGACAAAATAGTCTATTACATTTACGAGCTTCTGGTGAAACAAATCTCAAAATGAAAGTAAGGTAAGAGCTAGGACGTAACGTATTCCTTCTCTTTTTTTGCAGAGCCTCTCCCAGTTAATTCAAGATACCTTCGGACGTATGGTACGAGATGAAAGACTTGGTGAGTAAAATGACAGCACGGAATGAGTAAATAATATATACCAATATGACTGGCTTCCACTTCTCTCATATATGATATAGACTGTTCTATTTGGCTTCCATTGGAATTGACAAATTCGTCGAAGGGTTGTTACAATGAGAGTAATACTGTTAATGACAAAATGCCTTTATGACTCCATAAAAGCTTTGCATTTTAACTACTTTTTTCCATTTACTGTAAATTTGATGGTTCATATTTGAACGACGTTTAAGCATATGATGTAGGTTGTTCGTCAGCAGTGCCAGTTTAGGTCTAAGAGGACTAAATTCGAATTAGGCCGAATTACTGCTGTAGAAAAGTTACACGACGAATATGAGGGCTATTATTGACTGTTCTTGCCGGGCGTCCCCATAGTTCAGTCGTCTAGAGCGTTGACACATTAACCCAGAGAACAAATACTAAAATTTATGCAAAACATGTTTCGGTTACGATACTGTAATCTTCAGTCAAAGAACTTTGTAAAATGGTTTCGTTATGTGTGTCAATTGAAAGGTACAAAAATTTATATAGAAACAACTATTGAGGTTGGCTAATACGCTAGGCACATTAGAGAGCTTTATATGTTCAGTAATAGACTTCTTGTCACAAATAGAATGCTACTCTTCTAAAAAATTAGTATTTTTTCTGACCATGTCTTCTACTTTGTCAGTCAGACCGTCATTTTGTTTGTTTTTGGTTTTTTTGTTTGTTTGTTTGTTTGTTTCCCATTGCCTATGTTTGCTATACTTAGATCTCTGTATCCATATTGATATCTTGTATCTGGAACCTTCTTCTCAAGCCAAGCTCTCTATAGAACAAAAAGTGTAGTTCTTCAGTTTAAAACAATAAGTATAGACAAGTTCTTCGAATTAAGACAAAATTAGAAATTTACGGATGACCAAATGCCATAGAAGGCTCGATTGAACGAGAAACAAAACCCAAAAATACTGTTCGTTTCTTCTATGCGGCATGACCTCTGAAATCCTATTCAAAACAGTTTGTGCACGAAGTCCAAAAATGTGGAAATCGTTGTATTATAACCATATTACAGAAAGTTTACGTGGCGTTATGCATTGCATCTCACCTGCTTCCCACCTGACATGTTGAGGAGGGGAGGGCGTTGAAGAAGCACAGGATGATCACCACCCAGAAAAATTCCATTTAGGTAATAGTTCGCAAGATAGTATTACATGAATTCTTTATGACACTTGATACTTAATGCATATAATATCCGACTAATGGCTATTATTTAGATCTCAATTAAATTTTATTTTACGATTCCTATATTCTTTATATTTTGCTGGGCTTTGATTTTTAACCTAAGGTTACGTACGTTTTCCTCTTGATATTTCAATCGCATCCATTCGTAAGTTTTGATCATTTCAGGGCTCCAGAAAAAGGTAGCCAACAAGCCAAACTTGAGTAACAATTCTTTACTGTACAATTCTATGTTAATATGAAATTGCGAAGTAAACTTCGTTTAACGGCTTTCCTTTGAAACTGCTTAAGTAAAGTACAGAATCGTTGCAAAATCGTTCCGTTTTTTAGTAAAAATGTTATTAGTTTTATGGAACGGTTGTAAGCAATGGAATATAACAAAGAATCTGACATGTTGAGGGTGTTTATGATTTATAAATTATTATAAATGTTTCAGTTAATAATGCTTTTTATTACAGAGATATTGTTTGCAGTGTTTAATTCTGCTAAAAAATAGAAATATGTTAATTACTTTCCATCGGTATCAGACTTATATAGATAGTTAAACAATAAAAATTGATTATGCAGGCGTCTAAGGAAGTATTATTATCACACATGTTCTTATTTATTCATATCTCTTCTGTAAGTTTGGCTAGTGAAGCTTCGTTTTGTCATGTTAAATCAAACCTGTGGCTAGGCAGTAAGCTAGTAAGCTAAGCAGTTAATCTCATTGACCAAGGATTTACCAGGCGGGAATCGTAGTCGTAGGATGAATATTAATGCCCAGCTTAAAATTCGAATGTGCATAGCCATAACAGGATAAAACACGACAAATAACAAAACATGTTAGTTTAGACAAGCTTTACTGACGTTTCGTTGCTAACGCGCAACATTTTCAAAGTAACATGGATGATGGATAAGGTAAGGTTATAAATACGATATTTACAAGGTGTGGAAATTAATTAGCCAATGAGAGAGGAGAAAAGGTGTAAGAAATGTAGAAGAGGAAGAGGGGAAGGAGAGAAGACTAATTAAAATAAGGCGAGCGGAACAGACCTGATGTTTTCATTAAGGACAGGCTTAAATTTATCAATGAGTAAACTCTCCCGAATGAGTAACTCAATGGGCGAGTTACCGGACGAAATAATAGAAAAGTCATCGGCGGAGATGGTGTGATGAGAAGCTTTGGTGTGAGAAAAGATGCTAGACAGGCTAGTGTAAGATCTTTTCTTCCCCGTTAAAGGCGAGATTCCTAGGTGTTCAGAGATGCGTGTGTGTAGAAGGCGTCGAGTTTGCCCTATATACGATGCTCCGCAGCATCGACACGTGTATTGATAAATAACATGCGATCTCATTAATTTCGGAATCTCATGTTCTAGTTTTCATGGTTGCGATAGGCTTATTCATGCTGTCGTAATCCTTTTAATTCCAGATGTCATTTTGTTGTAACGTTCTGAACAACGATAATTGACAGAATATAACATACCTCTCGTTTGCAATTTAGTTCTGAAATATCTCTTATAGTCTAGCTATTTAAAAGTACTGGGAGAGTTGAGACGATTATGTGATCGTTTTTTGAATTTCTTACCCAACATCTATAATTTGTCTTCCAAAACGTTTTCTTAGCTGTTTGTCATTAATGAAGTTAGACATTTTCTAATGCAGTTTTGGGGCCATTGCTTCTTTCAGATCTTTCTAAAAATATTCTGGAAGTTGAACTTGCAACTGGTTTTTTTCGAATATTAACTTTATTCTTCTTGTGAGAGCAGAATTGATAACATGAAATCAAAACTGGATTTAATACCACTGCCTTTTCTGATAGTTCTCCTGGTCAGTGGTGTTTTTCAAAACAAAAGGAATGATGATATGCAGAATGGCTACGCCGATGTTAGAGTCTGTATTTTTTCTTGTAAAATTCTACCTATTTTTCGATTAGAATTTGTTATGGAGTGTTTTTCGTGAGTTTTGCATGCAACGAGATGCCTAGTCCAGAAAAATGAAGAAAATAAGTCAAAATAATGGGGGAAGAATAAACATCAGATGTTCTGAAAAATTTCGTCGTCATTTTCGATCCTGGTAACCATGGAAACGAACTAAAAATAATAAACGTGCTTTACAATGACAATATTTGATAATCTCATTTAGCTCAAACATCGTGTCATAGAACAACCACTAAAAACATGAAAAAACACAGGTTTTTGGATAGTAACGTCAAAGCTTAGTACTGTAGTGACAGTGGAAACCGATTTGTTAGAGCATCACTACATACTTTCGTACTAAACCTGGTGCACACATCACTCACATCAAATTTGGAGACTAATACTATTGAAATTAGTGGGATCTATCTAACTTTCCCTCCTGTCATTGAAAAATGGCTCATTCGTTTAAGGATTCACCAACTGGCGATATGAATTGGTTTTCATGCAAAATCTGACTACGAATAAAAACAGCTTGTACTCGAATTTATTTTAGATTTCTTTTAGATTTTATACAAAGCCGGGAAATATATATATTGCAGTGAAAAAGCATGATCACGTCGGATTTCATTGTTCTCTGAGGAGGTTTAAACTGCGATTTTTCCTTACTGTTCATTTTTTTTTTATAGGAAATAACCTGTTGATGAGGCAGTTGTATGAGTTAGATAGTCCAAACTATGATACCATAGAAAGCCTTGATCCTATGTGCCCAGCATTGTGGCGATATCGAACAAGAGTGAGCGTCGACCATTTAATCGTCAAATTCCGCGAATTTTCGTCCGAATGCACTGCCTCACCACCGGTTTGTGAAGTTCTTAAAGAATTCATCGAGAAGGTTCGTGTATTAATTTTTCTCGACATTTAAAAACATCTTATAGGCAAAATGGAACCATTACTATTGCTATTTACCACTTTTAAATTTCGTTACACACGGTAGCCTTTCAGATAAGTCTGATTTTCAAAGGGCCGTGTTTTGAAAATAATATGAAAGTCATTACGTTTTAGGAAGTCGATGAAAGACAAAACAACTAAGTACTACTTTTTACAATATATACGGTTTACAAGTATAACTATATTTACACAATGGGTTATTAATTACTAATATTATTACTACAGCTAATTAAAAGCTAATATATTTTAACGTTAGTTTGAAGAAATCGACAGAAATCTTTTTTGTTAGATATTTGTCGAGCACATTATCTGGTAGGTTATTCCAAATCACTAAGTTGGTTCTTGGCCTAGGCAACCAAAGATTTCGATTGTTGCTACGCAGTTGGTAGCTATTGTTATTGCTTACGTTGAATAAATGCATTAAGTAATTTAGTAATAATCCCATAAGTGTTTTGAAGGTCATAATTACATCTCGGTCGCTTAGAATTTCGTTTACAGGTCTCTAGTGCAAATTTTGAAAATTTTGGGTAGATGGTATATCGTAGGTCGATCTTGCTATCACACTGGCAACCCTTTTCTACACCTTATATAATTTATCAATATGATCGCTGCTAAAGTTATGCCATACAGTTGAGCAATAATTAAAGTATGGCAACACAAGTGAGTTATAAATTGTTAGTAATACATCTTGCGTAATGAAATTTCTGGCCCGTCTTAATAGCCCATTGCGTGATGAGATTGTTTTACTTTGTTTGTCATTATGTACGTGCCATTTTAGCTGTTCATCAACAATAATCCCCAAGACATTTTAAGTTCGAACACGTGTTATTTGCTCATCTCCAATTGTTGTATTGGCGTTGACCGAGAGGGAATCCAGTGTTTGTCGTGAGCCGATAATCATGTATTCAGTCTTTTCCTGGTTGAAGGTCAACTTGTTTGCGGTTAACCATGTGTGACCAGTTGACGATTTGTCTTTTTGACAATTTTGAAAACTTTTCAATGTTGCTTGGATTCTCGAGAGATGTATTGGAAGGGTGGGCGAGGGTTTGTTGCGTACACGTATTTCTAGTCGAAACGTAGAATCGCAATAATTATGTTTTCACTTTTCGGAGTTACCGTTGTTCTGTATTCGATCAAAATACTCAGTAGTTTCCGCAATTATTCGCGTCTAGTTAGAAAATTATTTGTCCGTAGACAATTTTTTCGAAAGCTTTGGCAACAGCCGAAATTGCTGAAATAGGTCGGTAGTTTCCACAGTAGTTAAAAAAAACCAGATAAGTTGCGAAGGAAGAGCTGTTTTAAACAAATACTTAGAGGAGGTACTCTAGGTATCAATCTCAAAATTGTTTCAACTTTCGATGGCTGTTGTTCTGCCTTCCCTCTCTAAAACTGTTTTCCTCTTACACCATGACATGAGTCTTGTATGATATCCCAGTTTAATTTAAAATGGATTCAAATGGTTATAAATGGTACTTGGTTCATCAACACTTTATGTGAAGTGATCAGTTTGAAGATCTTTTGTGGATAGATCTTCTTTTCAATAGCCAAGAAATACATCTAGCAACTTCATTCTGGATTGTTTACAACTGAATTAGAACACCTCATTTACAGCACATTACCAAACAGTATAGCGATGGTCAAGTTTTGACTGTGTAAGTGCTTCATTAGTTAACTGTTACTGGCAAGTATTTCCTGAGTCTATGGACAAATGAAGAAGTATTTGAACGTTACAGCCATTAAGAAGAGTGTCAGAGTGAGGTTTCTGACTAATGTGTTTTTCTTACCTAAATATGTTTTAAATGGGCCAGTTGTCACATAAACAATTACGGCTGAGTTTTAGTTAAGCAACGTAACCCTGTGGTTTCACAGTAATCAGTGGTATTGAAACGCTCATATTTTTGAGTTTTGTATGTAGTAAATTGTGAACATCCATGGTAAACAAGAAGGATAAGCTTCGTGTGGCAGTGATTGCACTTTCAGAACTTACATGTTGCACCACGTAGGTGCAAAATATTTATCGTAAATTATTTAAACGCGGTCTCAGTGGTTCATAAATTAATATGGTCTGGTTTTTAAACAGACAGGATTCAGTCATGGGGCGGCCTTTTTTTAATTTTTAGTTCTCTATTTTAATTCCTATACCTCCTATCCAGGCTTCATTCCCTGAACGAGGCTGAAAGTATCTCTAGTATAGTATGTTTATTCGTTAAATTTTCTTTAGTTATATGGCTATGTAGTCTTAGCTGATTGCTCGAATGTAAGTATTATCTATATTTGAGGTAACACAGTACAATTTGGTGGAGTGAAGTAATAGGTGAAGTGAAAATTAGTAAAGCCAAAATACCGGAACTCTTATTTTCAATTCATCACTACTTTTGGCAAATAGCCAAACGATATCCCATGTGACCTGTTGTTCAGAACACACAAAAAAACACACTTTGTGTCAGTTCACTCACGCTTTATTAATCTGTTATTATATTACGTTGTAGGAACATCATCTTCGTGCACTGCAGTATCTTCCAGACATTCTTAAGCTACAACGCCAGCTCTCGGAAAAGTTTCATCGGCGTTTAGATCGAGATGAAGCTGACAAATACACTTTAGGAAACCTTCTGAAGAGAGGTCATTATTTTCTCCTATTCTAATCACTGTTGTCACCGTTGTTACACGCTACTTTGATATTTTCTGGCTTTTTACACACGAGGTCGTTGTTTTCTTGTATTCGTATCATTATTGCGATTTTTGGTACGTATGTCACTGTCATTTTTCTACCTTGTGACCCTCGACATCTGCTTGCTTTGTCATTTCAGGGTCTCAATTGAAGAGACAATTTGATGAACTGGTCAAGATATTTCGAATCGCTTGGAAAATAGTTCGTTCCTCCTTAACCGAAAATGGTAAACTCATACTTTAACCCTCCAACTGTGTAAACATTACTCGTTTTGACATATTTTCATCCCATAACTTGATATTCCATTCCTTCCATTCCAAAGGAATAACTTGTCGTTTAGATTGAATCTACCAATTAGTCAATGATTCATCACATTAGTTTGTACTTTCTTAATCCAGTAAACCTTGCCTGATCACTTCGTACACTCTTTCAAAATTTAGGTTTGAAACTTATTGGTACCTCGGTGAAGCGCTATTAATATTTGAGTTGCGTCCAGAAGAACTGTTTGCATGAAACTTAACTTTTAAGAGTTGAGAGCTTTTCTAACCAAAGGGAAAAAAGTAAGCAAGAATTGAACCAGATACTTGTGCAGTATATTTTCAAAGCTTCCGCGGATTGGAAATTATATCAGGAAGCCTTGACAAAGGGGTAAAACTTAATACAAACAAGAAAGATTTTGTTAGCAAACTGAGATGTATACTGTCAGCGAGGGTGATCTAATAACACAAACTTAATAAAGTTCAATCAGACAGAGAGCTCCGATTAAAAAATGCGTCCCAAAAGCCGTTGGTAGTAGAATGTCCCGACTTACCTGCAACATAAGCTGCCAATCGATTCCATTTTAATTGTCATCCGTAGCCCAGCTATTTCGAAGCTCGTTTGACTACTCCGACCCTAACTTTAGAGTAGTTGTGAAGTTTCGCTCTTCTTTTTAAGATGTCTAGAATGTGAAGCAGTAAATGCTGTGGCTTTTACTGCAAAATTTTTGTTTTATAAATTAACAAAATATGGCTTTTTGAAATAACGTGCACGAGTATAATTTCTTTGCAGGTCGACTGTCATTACCAAGTGAATTCTGTACTTTAGAAGTGAACAACCAAACCCCGATCTCTATGTTGTTACCGAACATTTCTGGACACGGAATTTGCGCACTAGGTCTAACAAGCTTTCTGGTAAATCTTCATAACGATTTTGTCCGACGCTGTAGAAATCTCCTTGGAGATGCAAGTAGGTAAGGCAAGAAGGACCTACGAGTGTGATGTGTAAACCGGTATACACGGAACTGGTTGACATGCTTACCAAGATCGTGGTTTCTTTATGTAGTGGGTTAACCTTCGAGTTCGATAGTACCTATTGAATTTTAAATTATTTGCCTATTCTAAAACAAGACAACGAAGCCATACCATATGAGACCATGTATTCGAAACTTTCGCTGATTTTTATAAGTTTTTTTTTAAATCCAATAATTGAACTTGAAATCTTTCTTCAATTTAAAACTTTATTTAAAGTCCTTATTATTTAAAACAAAACATAATTCGAAGATCAGCATCTTGAGAAATCCAAGATATGGATTGAAACAAGACGAGAAATGAGTTTGTGATATTTCGATTTTATTACAAAAAACTCATTTCTCGTCTTGTTTCAATCCATATCTTGGATTTCTCAAGATGCTGATCTTCGGATTATGTTTTGTTTTATATTTTTTCAAACTGTCGGCTGGTATTGGTTTTTTGTCCTTATTATGTTCCACAACTTTATAAAGAATTTCAATTTGTAGCAACATCTCAGCCCAGCTAGGCGCCCACCCCTTACCTAGGGTAAAAGGGAATATGACATTGGATAGGTTATAGGCTTCAGGGTTATCTGTCTAGAGAACAGAATATAATACCTTTTCCCTATTTTTGTTTTAAGCCGAATATTGTTTTGGAATTAGTTCAAGTCAATCATAACAAATCTCTGAACGGGAAATACTTTTACTGAAGCTCTCACAGTCGGAAATTTAATGTGTTTGGGAAGTATTGTCTTAAACAGGTTCACAAAATAACTCATTCTCACTTTCACTACCTTACAACTCGCTGACAAGAATAAATCCTCTGATGTTTTCCAGAATAAAATTTAATGGGCGCCTTCATAGCGAAATGTTTAATTAGGATATGATTCAACCCTTTCTCTAACAGATATCTCTCTCAGCTCAAAATTTGCCTAGCATTACCTAGAATGAAATCTTGAAATGGTGAAAGGGAGCCTTGGTAGTGAATGGGTTGAATAGATTAGGGATAGCAACGATTTTGTCTTAAACAAGGTCAGTGTATAGAAGGCCTACTTCACCCTATGCAACCTTCCGTCCACTAAACCTGTTGAATCTTAGCAAATCATAGGTAAGTTTGAAAAAGTGGTGAAAGTGGGTATATACGTACACTTGAAATGACATAAGGTAGTATTACCCTCATCTTGGGAAAAGCATTACTAAGGAGAACCGACTGTCACTGCCACGTGAATCTAAAAATTTCCGTAAAAGCTGTGTATTTATGCCGGTTTAAAAATAACAGAATTTTATTAAAAGATAATCAAAGACATACTCTTAAATCTTTTGGGATCGTTAACTTTTAATATACTGCACTTCTAACTTGCTGTAATTGATTCTTTGAAAAAATTATTCTTGAAATTCACCCAATTTCCTGACTGCCAAATGAACCGAACAAAGTATAAACGATCATTTGACTGTTAAAGTTCAACTAATTTAGTCACTTCATTTGGAAACCTTTAAATAATGATGAAAATTTTGAAACAAATCAGAGATATAGGGTGTCGATATGTCGTTCAGTGGCTGTGGTCGTGTTTTGAACGTATATTAACCAAAGACATTCTATATATTAACCAGATACATTCATTTCGTGACGATTGCAAACATATCATCTCTTCGACTTTTCCATAGGTAATACTTTCAAAACAGTTCAAATCATGAAGTGAAAGCTTCCAATGTTTGTCTGGATCTGGTGTTTTGAAAAATATCTTAATTACCACTGGTTCATAGTCTGCGGGCCAGCGGTCAACTCAAAGCTGTGTTATCACTTCAAGAATGTATCATCAACTCCAATGTTTATTTCATTTCTAAGATGTATTTTGTCATCATTTCTAAGATGTATTTTGTCTAAAGCTTCTGCGTTCATCTTGAAAAGGTGTCATCAGCGGCGGATTAAGACCAAGGCCAACGGGGCCCTTTGCTCCGGCCCTCTACGTTTAGGAACCCAACGTTTTGTTTGTTTTAATATTAAAGAATAAAGCAATTTAATTTCGATGTTGCACCTCATACTTGATCACTAGCTCACGATTAGTACTGCGGTATATTGCGTGACGCTTTATCGTGGAAGTGTTATTTATCATGCTCCGTACATGTCGTTAAGTGGCTGTCGCGGCCTTTGGGCGACTAAAAAGATATTTAGAAAGGATTTTTCAGAAATTTGAATTTAATAAAGAACCTTCTACGAATTACCATAAGCCTGCAGAGTTTAGTATGCCTAACCATTTTCTTCTTTCAAAATTTTTAAGTCGGGATTAAATTCGATCCACGTTTCAAGGGAAAAAATGCGAGTAAGCTTCATAAGTAACTTTAGTTAATTATTGTCCCTTGCCCTAATATGTAAATTAACTTTGTTAATTTTGTCAAAACGTAACGTACATGAGCCAAAGTGAAAGACGCTTTTGTTTTGAACTCTTTCTCTGGTCTACAGTATTGAAATTTTGTAAGTTATTGCATATGGTAATATCGTTATATTTTTCTGCATATTTCTAAAATATCTAAAGTACTAGTTCTTTTACAATCATATATCCTCGTTAATCTGTTAAAGATGCTCTGCGAAACTTGCACTGGTGCTAATAAAGTAGACAGTCGCAAACGAATTACGGTCTATGGGCTCTATCGCAAAATTTGGCCCCGGGCCCCTCACGGTTTTAATCCGGCACTGGATGTAATACTTAAAAACCGAGCAGGAGTCCTCTATCGGGATTCAGAACATGAGGAGATAGCCGACTGTTTTAGAGGCAATGAAGCACATACTGCAAGTTGTTTTAAATGCCTTATAAAATTCAACTGTTAATACGCTAATTAGAGAAGAAAGTTTGGGAATTTATGTTTTCAAAGCTGAAAAACTTAACTTCTTCTTTACATATTAAGTCACATGTGTCTTCATCACATATAAAGACATGACACGTTTATGATTTTCCTTTGTATTTCCGTCATGAATTCTAAATGACTTTTATAAGTCATTATATTAAATGTCCAATATCATTACATTAGAATTATGCAATTATCATCGAATAGACGCTTTACCGATTAGTCCGGTTTGCCGCATGCTATAAATGCACTCGACTGTTTTACTCTGGCTAACGCCTGATAGTTTACTCGTCAAGTGGAGACGTCTGGTAATGAAACGGTTGAAAAGTAACGGTGTCATCTTTTTCAATATTTTATCTTCCTGAAAGAGAGAAAAAACCCCCCAAAAAAACAAAAACATTTTTGACCAAGGAATTGTATCAAACAGGCAACCTTACATTTTCGAAATGGAGACAACCCAATATTGTGTATCGGCATCCAAGTGGAAAGCTTTTTGTGAACAGTATAATACCAATTACATCTAACCATGTTATTGTAAAAATACTTAATCTTGGAGTGGCGGCTGCTGAAATTAGGATGTACATGGAAAATCTCAAGTCGATATTTGGTGATGACTTTACTGTCGTTGCCTGAAAGTGTTAATGCGACATAATATGATTAGTAATTGATTTAACAGATAGAGCAAATATTCAGACAGCGCTATTAACTCTGTTTTAAGACGGAAATAAAGTTCCTCGTACTATATTTTATTTCTGGGGCCACTCAATGCTGATGGGAGATTTTGCCTTGTTCATTGGTAACATTGTCCTATAAGTTTGGGCACTTCAAGATTTCTTGCTACATTGTCGCCTTAATTACCAGTAGTTAAAAATGTGTAAGAAATTCAACGTTTTCATACAATGGGGAAGTACTCAAAATTTCGAACAAAAGACTCCAAGTATTTAGCTATTTTGATGCATGAAGTAAAACGTAGTATTTGTCCCATCTATAATTTAATATACAATGGTAAAATTTGTAAGAGAAATGTCTGGCCTAAGCTGTGGAATAGCTTGAATCCTGAATGTAGAGTCAGTCTTTCTTCATTGCTTTTATAGTTTAAACTATTCGCAGATAGAATGTTAGTCAATATCTTAAAAGTGAAAGAAAAGCTGTGCAATATATGTAGTACATAATGTAGGGTGGAGCTATATTGATGTGGATATGAGCTGTATAGTTATTTCATCTCGTAGTTAGAAGGTTTAGGTGAATAAACTTCAAATAAGCTGATTGTTGGCTTCTTCTGAAGGGTTGTGAATTTGCCAGGGCAGATTACTTAGAAATATTATTGTAATTACTTTTAGCATCTCTATGTAATTCATTTTCTTGGCTTGATGGAAATTAATGACCTAAAATTGATTGTGCTTACAGTCTTGTCGAAGTTCCATTAGCAAATGTTACAAAAGCCCACCTTGTTGCCTACGACCCAGAGAAAGACCTTCTTCCCATGATTCTTGCGCACTGTGACTACTCTTTAAAAGTCGGTGAAGGAACGGTAGTTGACTACAATTGGGAAGCATTGGAAAGGCAATTGGTGGACAGATTCATAAGAGGACGAGCTATACTTTCATCTCAGGTAAGGGGGCTTTTTCATGAGAAGATAAGAATTACAAGCTAGATATACTTACAAAATTGTCACTTATAAATCAAATATTAATTTCACAAAGGAAACGAAACCTTTCACGTGCAAAAGTCATTTTATAGTACAAATCTTTCATGTTCCAGGTTTTCCTTGGAAAGTCGTCAGTTTGCTTGAATTAGGTATTTCTTCATCAAAGCTTTCCACTTTTCCATATGAAATAAAAACTGCAGATGTGAAAATATCCAAAGGAAAGCCAATTTCACATCTGCAAACTGAGAAACAAACTTTACAATCCTAAGTAGCATGTAAGATTTTGGAGGTCTAGGTGCCGATGGTTGAAAATAATACACTGCCACACAGAAAAATGAAAATGACCTTTCGCGCGAGTGTCCGTTGTTAAAACAAAACGGAAGGAAAGCTTTTTGAAATTGTAACAAACTGTAATATTAATTGAGCTTATTCATGCCCAGTCAGAGATCATCTCATTTCTTTATGTAATATTTAAAAACCAAGGAGGAGTGCTTTATCAGGATTTAAACACGAGACGATAGCCGAGTGTTCTAGAGTTTTGCGAGTTTTTTAAATGTCTTATAAAATTCACCTCTTAATACGCTAATTCGGAATAAGAAAAGAATATACTAATAAGAAAGATACTATTTTCGCGTCCGAACTGCAGGATTTACTACGGCTCGTCTTGTAAATGCCATACATTTTGGCTACTTATTTTGTATCTATTACATTTTAAAATCCATTTTCGTCTTTTTCAATAATAAAGAGTTTTCCATTAACGCATCAACATTCTTTTCATCCCGTTTCGGTACGGAGTCTTGTCGTGTCATTTCAGATTAAGACTGGCCATTATGCAATTGCTATGAAACAATGGTTAGTCATTGTTCAATGGCAAGATAGCACGAGGGCCAGTCCAAACTTGCGTCAATTTTCGTTCTCGTGCTAAATGATAAACAATTTTCAAGTATAATTCATTGAAGGATGTCCTTTGTCTGTAAATCGTGAAAGTATTTTATTTTTTTTCGTATTTAGATTCCGTTGTTTGTTTTCAGCAAAGATGTTTGTCAAGGCGGGGTGTTCATTGCCTTGAAACAAAAGATTCCTCAAGTTTGTTATTTAAATTAATATTTCTTATTTCCGTGTTACTCAATGTTTTTCCTGTAAGGAAGGTCTTTGATTAACAAGCTTTCCATATGCATCAATGCATGTTCTTTCCACGCATTATTTATGTATTTATGTAGGTTTGCATGCATACATGTGTATACGTGAATGTATGCATTTATGTATTTATGTTTATATTTATGTATGCATGTACGTATGCATGTCTGAATGCATGTGCGGATGCGTTGGTGTATCCATGTATTTTGCTTGTATGCATATAAACATGCACGCATATGTGCATGTATGCATACTTATATTTTTGCCTGCATACGTACATTCGCGCGCATCCACCAAGAGTACATACTTTACACACTTTACATATGTTAAGGGCTTTCGTTTATCTACAATACATATAATTCTTACAGACTTACAGAAATACGTTTTTTAGCTAATCACAGTGGACATTTTTAGATTTTTTTAATAAAGACGTGTAATTGCATTCCTGTCATTTCCTTAATTTTCTGTGTTTAATTGTTTACTTCTTTATTATATTTTCTGTTTTAATCTTCTTGTATTCAACGGTTCGTTTCTTTCGTGTACTACTTACTTATATATTATTTCTTCTGATCTTTCTTTTTTGCGTTTGCTTTTCATCCGGTTAACTCTTTTTAGTCTGTTAACTTTGTGCCTGTCCTGTGATACAAATTCTGTTTTGCATGCTTCTGCCCTCTTTCATCCAATTAATTCTTCTAGTTATCCCTTGTCGCGGAGGCAAAAATGCGCTTTTTGTATTATTATAGAATGAACTCAGTCGTGCCGTACAAGAACAAATCTTGAACGAACTTCGCCAGTTAACCGAAATTTGTGACGTACTGAAGTCAATCCACATTGCAATTGGCTTTCTTTCTTCAGCTGGTGGCACACCTACAATGCTAATAAGAGATTACTTTGTCAGAGCATTACGAATGTCTGATAAAGATGGCTTGAAAAGTCCAAAGGTTAGATTACCTTTTTGGACTGAACTATTCCAACTGTTCACACAAATTAAAAGTATTTGATTCATAATTTATGGGTCTCATAGTTTCTTTGACTTCTGAATGTGTTTTTCAGGCCGAACAAGTATGCCAATTGCGACACATTATTTCTTTGTGGCGTCTCCTTTCTTTGGAAAGAGCTAGAATATTAACAAAGCACAAGCAGGTTATTTGTTTGACTACTTATTTGTCTGTATATTAATTACGATTCCTAGATAGTTAAAGGTCCTTTTTCACATGTGGCTTGCCTTTTGGTTGATAATTGACCTTTGTCTACATTGTCTCTTCCCCCTGCCTCATTCATAGACGAAAACCTAAAAAAGCCTATGATACCGTTGGTCTGCCCCAGTCTTTATCGCAAAGGATCTGCTGAGATTGGATAGCCGAATCTATTTCCTAATCATTGTGCCTAATAAAAACCTTAAAAAGGTCGTTAAAATTTTAGCATTTAAACGTGCACAGAAGTTGAGAGTTCAATAAAGGTAGGACTTTTAACTAAAAGGGTGAAGTGCAGTGTAGCGGATGCGCCTGTAATTGGGGCTCAACTCACCTAACCGTAAACCTAAACTTGATCTTAACCTTAATCAACAAAATCCTAATTCTAACCGTAAACCAATCCCAACCCTAACCCTAATTCTAACCGACCTAAACCCTAACCACAATCGTAATCCTGACGCCAAAAGGTCAGCGGTATGTCTACATCCGCTAAGCTGCGTTATTGCCAAGTAAAATTACAATTTTTCGCTTCATTATTCTTGCTCGTGAACGGTTGGCTCATGTGTTTTTGGCTTTTTGTCCGTATGCTGACAGAGACATGACTTTTAAACGTCACAGAAAGAATTGTAATTGAATAGCTTCGTGATTCCGATGTGTAATATCACTATTACAGTTTTACTTGAACGGTCCATTGGCTTTATGAAAAGAATACGAGGGAATGTCGGGAAGGTAATCATTAAAATAAAGATGGACTCGTGAAAGGTTAATGAGTTGTGGCATTTACATGGCAAAAATACTAGTAACTTTTGTCTTTTGTTTGTCCAGTATTAGTTTGGGTTTTATTTCATGAACCGTGTGACTTAATGCAAAAAGAACAGGCCCCTATTTCCCCGCCTTTTCTGTTGATCGATGGTCCTCTATCAAACATTGTTGATCCAAGTCAAAACTAGTCATTAGTAGAGAAAAATATATTGATTTTTTTTAATTTCAATTACTCCGCTGGTTTTTCCATTTTTTTTTTTTTTTTATTATTTTTACAGGATCCGTTCGCCGAAATTTCTGATGACGTCAAGAAACAACTAACGAACGATTATAAATACGAACTTAGTCGTAAACTAAGAAGACTGGACGTTGATCATTTCGTCCGTGAACTGTTGGAAATCATCTTGCTCTATATGAAGCACGTTCCGCAAGAACACCTCCAGTATCCGTAAGTTTTCGTTTGTTAAACCTTTTCCAGTCCTTACCCGACTTTATTTTACTCTAACACCAGACTATTCTATTCGTCCTGTCCGAGACGTCTCCCCTTGACGAGTAAAATCGTCTGGCGTTAGTCAGAGTAAAATTAAAAAGTCGGGTACGAACCGGAAAGGGTTAACAGTTATAGCACAATAATAAACATTGGATATAGTTTGCTGCAAGAGATTTGCTAGGCATTTTAACTTAAGCTAGCTGAACACAGCTCTCCCAATATTTCGCACCCCGTGGTTCACTTGGGCATAACTCCGCCATGGCTATAACCCACATCTTTAAAGTTGGCATAGGTAGAAAGCAACAATGGATGTTCGAGCTGGTATGGTAATACCAGAAGTTTTCCGTGTTTCCATGGCAACAGGAGCAATTGGAAACAACCTCGAAAGTTCAGGTTTCTCCAGCTTGCAAAAACCCTGTTATTAACTTTTCTCTTTGAGTTATACAAAACTTTCAATTAACAGATCTTACCTTGTGATACAAATTTGATAACATTCTTACAGTGCATTTATAATTTTCTTAAGAAAATAGTGAGCCACCCTACAATAGTAAATTCTGCGGAATTGCTTTGTTTGATTTACGTTTTTAAAGTATTCGTCATATGAATTGCGAGGTTAACAATCGTTATGCCCAATTTTAGAAAATTCTAACCACTAGATATTGGAAAATGGTAATTTTTTTCTACTACAAGCAGTCATACGATCAATCTCAATTTTTCACACAACTACGCATGCTCGGTAATGCACTGCGTTGGAGGGCACGCTGTTGAGGTCTGATCGCGCGCGGAGCTAACGAAGCAAGGAATCAACGTAAAAAAAGTTTGAAGGTAGCTCTGCCAAACAAGGAGAGAACAAGGTACTGACATTTGACTGTAATGAAAGAGTTTTGCTCGAAACGTCAGTACCTTGTCTCCTTTTTTTGTCAGAGTACCGCCTTCAAACTTTCTTCGTCGAGTCAAGGAACCTAAGTTTATGGCTAGTAAGTTGTCTGTTAGTGATTTGTAAGAAGAGAGCATACACACTGATCTTCTCCCCGGGAGCCACTTATTGCAGCCAGCAAGGAAAACAGAACAGTGGCAAAAGGTAGACGAAAGAAAAATTAACGACCTTTGTTTGTTGAAACTTTCATCAAGCCATCGTCACAAATTGAACCCAAATTATCATAAACACTGATCAGACTTTTTGTTTCTTCTTTCAGTTTCTCATACAGTATACCAGATCCTTTCATCGCCAGAGAATGTTAATATTTATAAAATAAGCAAAAATTTAGACCATCTTTTACAACCCGGCAGGAACAAGAAAAACAAATTTCGCCACCGTGTTTTTTACACGTTTAAAACACGCGTCCTTTCACGCGACTTTGACTCACTCTTACTTTATCGCGTTTTGTTGCTGAATGCCGTGCTGATCATGACCTAAAACTATGTTCAGGCACCTTAAATACCTGTTTAGTTTTTGGAACAATGGATTCTGGATAGTATTATTAAAGATGGCGTCATGTAACTGAAACTGCTTGACCGACGTTTTTTGCAAAAAAAGCTTGTCAAATTTCCCCTTCTTTTCTTAGCAGAAAGTCTGGGTAATTTTTGTTACATGAAATAATCATAAATGTTGTCTGCTGCAATTTTACGGAATCATAGCACTAAGTATTGCTGAAGTTTGTACATTTCTATCCATCAAGGTGCAGATGCAGTGTTACTTTATATTTACGCATTGCAGAAATGCACTAACGCAACATATTCAGTTGAGTGATCGATCAGTCATTGTGACTTAGTCGTGCTTTGAAAACAACTAGAAATCAAATATTTTACGAAGGTTTCTCTGTGGCTAACCTTATTTCTGTCAGCGGCAGTCATAAAAGAAAACAAAAAAAAAAAAAGGAAAGGAGAAAAAGTTTGATCTAATCACGGTTTGAAGAAAAAATTTAGTATACTTTGTCTCGAGTTTGAACCGTCCCTGTGCTTCTTGATTTTTCCAGCAGCTAGACTACGATAATAGCTGAAGGTTTTGAGTGAACACATTTTAGTTGCATTTGAAATACGCTTACAACAGTCGATCCTTCTCTGAGTCGTTTATGAAGTACAAAATTATCGTAAAGGAAGGAAAGAGTTTTCTCTAAACTAATGGATTTCTATAGTAACTATTTTGCTAAGTCGGTCATGCCTTATTTTGGCAAGGACTATATCAAGTTTTAAATAAGTAATCATTAAAATATGAGGTAACATAGAACTTTGAATTTTATATATAATTATATATGCACGAATTGACTGAGCGTGAGGTCTGTACTAGTGAAATATAGGACCGTGTGAAAACAGAGATCCGATATTTCACTGGCACAGACAGAACAAGCGAGGTCAAAAACTATAGTTTATTATATGGCTTTAGTGAAGTATAACTGACAAGTGCAAAGGTACAGAACGTCAAATAAAAACTTGCGATTCTGTCGTCATTTCATATAAAATTTTTTCACTAACTTCACTCTGCATGGTTACTTTTCGTTTTTTGATTGTTTGTAATACGTTTTCACTTCATATATTGTCAAAAAATTTAATTTTAATTGGACACAAGCAAAGTGTTTTTAAATTTCCACCTTGAGCGGGCGATACGGGAAATATCCGACCGCTTATGAACCAGTCAAATTGCAGGGTTGCCGTATTGGGACCAATTGCTGCCACAGCGATATGACAAAATTCTTTATGTATCCTTCCAGATATTTTCTCTTTATGTCTGATGGCATTGTACTCAAATCTCCAGACCTGAATTCTGAAATCTGGAACGAGTAACTTCAAACAAAACTCTAAATGCAGCCTAACAAAATAATTCGGAGGGAACACGATCCAGTCATTGCATTAGGACAACAAATGTGCAACACTCAAAGCTTTATATCAGCTGAACGTCTGGTGTTTACTCACATCATTTTTAAACGAAGTTGTTCCCACACATCTAGAACAATGTTGATTGGAGACGGTATCGCTGTCTGCCTTGCGTGAACTCCGTATGGCAACATTATCACTCTCCATCAAAAATCGACACATCTAGTATAATGATAACTGAAAATTTTTAATCAGCTAAATCTTTCAGTTCAAATCTTACTTTAATTTCACTAAATATCGCATAAATTAATGTGCTTTGTTTTTTACTAAGTACGATTAAC
Source organism: Heliopora coerulea (assembly GCA_030142905.1). Taxonomy (NCBI): domain Eukaryota; kingdom Metazoa; phylum Cnidaria; class Anthozoa; order Scleralcyonacea; family Helioporidae; genus Heliopora; species Heliopora coerulea. The sequence continues at coordinate 43,328 of JASJOG010000570.1, read as the reverse complement.
ATTTTCAAGGCTTTACGCTTTCCTTTCACGCGTAAAGTAAAATCTTTTGGCGTCACCCAGCGTAAAATGATAAGAGCCTAATTAAATCAGTCCATACGGTACATCTCCGTCGACGAGTATAAATGGAACACTAGACTTTCATTGCTCAAAACAGTTATGTTTCCATCATTTTGACGATGAAATATCAATGGTTAAATTAAAGTAACCTCGTCTCCATTTTATTTTAGGCTATCCGAATACATCAACATGAAACTAGAAGAGAAGGGAAGTGGTGAGATTGAAAATCTCAGTGAACATATTCCGGATGACATTGTCTTGGAGCATGCCGTAGAAACATGGAAACTTGCTTGTGAGATAAGCAAAGGATATAATGAAAGAGTCTACTAGTGACTGGCTCGCCGATTTTGAAAATTAGTTGCGTTTTTTTTTTCACTTCAGTCTTTTCAACCATTAAATCCAATGATTAAAAAAAGGTCGAGGGTGGTGAATGACGCAGGCTTTAACAGTGCTGTGATTTTTGAATTTAACGTTTTCTTTTTTACCATTTTCTCCGTATTTAGAAATTGAAGGAAAACTTTTTTGAAAACTTTTCCCGCACAACTGCATTTTAAGCTAAGATAAAGTAACAATGGAACTGTAATAGATTTCTGTTTCTTGTTTTTCTAGTTCTTGAATATTAATTATGTATTTCTTCACTTTGTATGTTACATGAACTATTAATGCGTAAGTTTAATTAAAGTTGTTTTTCAAGCAAACCACGAAACACCCGATTCGTCTCTAGACCAAAATTGTTTTTTGCGATTGCATGTATCTGTTTAAGTGAACACTTTTCATCGGTTGTCGTTTAGTTTTTCAGAATCTTAGGACAAACTCGGTGAACTGGAAATAAGGGCCGTGATAGAAGACGTGGAAATCGTCCCAGGTTATGAGACATTCATATCGCGCTTGTGCCAGTACAATCTCCTGTTTTGAAACAGACGTAGACATACCGACGATCATGTTTGACCGTAAAGAAAACTGTAGCTTTTCACTGAGTGAGCTGGAAGTGCGTAAGGAAAGTCTCGGAAGTTGGATCGTATTCATTGTCTGTTTCAGGGGCGTCCATTACCAGTTCTCCAAGGACGTCCTGGCGGGCTTATTCATCTTCCCTTGGATGGTGGATCTTGTTGTAAGATGTAACCCCTTCGCAATTAGAGTAGATGATTCGGATACCTTATCGGCTGCCATGCATGATGGTCTAGAATAAATTTGTTAGTAACACCAAATCAACAGCTGCAGAAAACAAGCATCTATTTGCAATGCATGAAAACAATACCACTGGGAACGAGGCGTTAAAGGGTAATTTTTATTTCCCTTCGAAAGACTCCAGTCAAATCTGTACTAAGCAGCTATTCTTTAAGTGGATACCGATTACTGAGCGGACGGTTCACAAAACTAAGCACCTCATAGATTGCTATGAATCATAAATATTTCAATGAAACCATGTTCAACCTACACCTCCACTATAACATATTTAAGACCATGTTACTTACGTTGCTATGAAGAAATTCATTTTTTATGTTTAATCCATCAATAGGTTACGATAAAAACCTTTTTTCGTGGTTTGAAATGTGCAATTTTTATAGCACTGGTGAGGCAAATTGAGCATTAAGGGAGTATGTGGCCCTCCAAATTTTACTGGAATGGTAACTTTGCTGCCAGAAATATTATACAATACGTGTTAAAATGGCTTAGAATCAGTATTAGAAGACCAGAAATACAAAATTTTGTCGCGCAAGGTTATTCCCAAGACCGAAGTTCTCTGTAGCTGTACTTTGTGCAAGCAGCCATGTAGGCCATTCAATAAAATTATGGTCTGGGCACGCCATTGCATCGTGATACATGATTTGGCATCTTCGACATTTAACGCCCATGCAAGTCAGTGGCGGATCCAGGGTTGGTTGTTGGGGGACGCATATTGACATTTAGCAAATTGTCAGCAACTTGTTGTATACGTTCGCAGCCTCGCGGTGAACCCCGCTTGGGGGTCTGACGGAAGGTTCCCAAGGAAAATTTTGAATTTTGTAAGGCCCAAAAGTGCATTGCCGACAATTTCTAAAAATAATTTTTCGAGATTAGGGAGCACGCCAATGGTAAAAATGTGAGATCGCAAAGGTCTTCCATATATGAACAGACACAACATTTGTAAGTGTCATTTTTCTTTTCGACTTTTGGCAGAAATGTCCACTATAGCTGGTATATCCAGCTTGATGTCCTTATGCGTGAACAACAGTAACAATGCGTTCATGCTCTCCAAACCAATGGTGCTTCTTCCAGCAGTTTTGACAAACTTAAAACCAGAATTAGTTCGCTCAACAGAAGCAGGGGCGACCGGAAGCAGCAGAAAGAGTTTGAGTAGAAAGTATACGTCGGGAAAAAGCTTTGTATCAATCAGACCCGGTGTAGTTTCAATTGAATTTGGCAACTGTAAATTTATATACTAATATTTATTATTATAAGGTTTGGCTGGTTAAGTATTTTGAATTTTTAACGCGAATTGCTAAATTTGCGATCCGTAACTTATTGTCAGGCCTTCGAGCTCGATTAATTAGAACCACATATACTTTGGTGTTAATATCCCGTCAACATCATTTCCATCAAAATGAACTAATGGCACTGTCAATCATCATCATTGTCGTAATCCTTTTCTTGATCTTATCATCAGATGCCTCATGTTAATACGTACATAAGCAGTTGTCTTACCTAGTTGTTCCTTGTTTTATACGTCTGAAACTTCATCAGCAAGAAGAACATAATACGGACCAATGTCTTGTTCATTGAGCTCTTTGAGAATCTGAGCTTGAACGTATTCACACATGCACTGGAGATCATTCAGGGCCGTCTTCGATAGGTATGAAGCATTCTTAGGTGCCGACTAGACGTACTTTTGCATGAATTCGTCACCACATTCAGCCATCAGTTCTATTAATGCTGCAAAAATTCCTTTATTTTCCATATTTTTCCGGAGGTCATTAGGGAAATTTGTAAGATACTGGGGGTACTCTATTCTTTGAGCAATACCTTCTCTTGATCCGTGAGATTGTGTATGTTTAATATGTCTGTTGTTTCTTTCTGGTTTCACCGGCTGGCTCAACTAAGTCTGGTGGCTCTATGCAAGGGCGTTTTACTAGTGGCTCTGTTAATTGTTTTCCAACATATATAGGTTCAATCACTGCATCATTGGGTGGCTCTATTTGTCTTGGCGCAGATTTAGGAACTAAAATTAAATAAGTATGCCAATATAGGTATTATCAATCAAGAGAAAGAAGCTTTCTATTTACTGTTTTAAGTTTGTAATTTATGTGTTGACAGGTTGCTGCAGAATAGATTTACAATGAGGAACTGAGGGGGCAAGACTGTTGACGTTTTGAAAAATAAGATTAATCGCGATTGAGGTAATAATCTTCAGCAAGCGAACTTGGAGCAACCCAATTTGACCCGCCACCGTATGGAGGAAGAAAGACACTAAGACAGTATTAAACTGCTTGCTGTTCATGCTTTCCTTGTCAGCTCAGTGGAAATGACGCCGCTTTGGAGCACCAAGATGGCCGCCAAGAAACTTCTGCCATATCAATCTGGATATCAGTCGAAGTAGTTGCGAAACTGGGCTTTTCACTAAACTCGTACAAAGCCAGTCAAATTAGTTGAATATTTCAGTGTAAAGCTATTTTTATACCTTTTGCACTAAATGATGTTTTGTATTTGCCTTCTTTGTACCTCTGGCTCTGGCACTGTTTTTAGTAAATTGTCATATTGCTATCAATTTTCAGCATTTTTTGTCTCCGGTAAAATCCGGCGATTCGTAAACGTTTGTAATTCAAATGAGTTGCCAGTCGACATCCAACATAAATGGTAGGCCATTCTGGCCAGTGAATGAAAGAATCGTGACGTACATCAGTTATTCATCCATGCCACGCTTGTCATTTACAGATTTAAAAACCGGCCGTTAAGACAAGTAATAAATCTGAACGAGTTGCAATCAATAATGATACGATGCAATAAAGTTATACAGTACAGTACCTTCACAACCTTGTCAATTCCAGAGGGATAGAAGTGTTGCTTGGTTTTTACGGGGATTTGATTTTTCTATCGCTTGTTTCACTGATATTTTTTCATCTCTACAGACATCATGTGTATATTTAAGACTTAACAACAAATGTTGACACAATGCATGCTGTCTGTCCTCTTCTCACTCTTACCTCATTGGTTATGATGCAGCACGTCAGGTTAGCTTGAATATGGATTTAGGTTAGATTGAAAAAGCAGAAACAAAGCAAATCTTTGGGCTAACTTTTTGAAGAATTATGAAAATAAAGAACGTTTAGCTTAGTATTTTCGGAAAACTTTGAAGAGTTATTTACGACGAACGTCTGTCAACTAATGTAGCTAAGTTAATCAAATTAACTGAATAAGCCAAAATAACGCAAGTGAAACAAATTGAAATAACAGACCGCTTTTGAACGTTTTAGAAAAGCATTACAAAACTAAGCAGTACAAGAACTCGTCCTGGCAACTATGTTAACGTATGACGGCAAACCAGAGTTTTAAAGGAAAAGTGAATAAACTAACAAAACCCGTGCTTGCAAATGGTCTGTTTTACTTTAGCCTTGATAATTGTTTACATGATTTCAAAGGGGGGTCGCGCACCGCGTACGCAAGTGGGCAATATGTTCAGTATGTTGAGTGACGTATTGTTTTTCGATGTTGGTTAGCGTTATGATGTTATCGCAATAATGGTTATGTTGGTTAACGGCGCTTTTCCATGTCAGAATTTGCACATTCGTAAATTCATTATTTTAGATTTCGATCTGTTATTCCTTTGTGGCTGCTAAAGCAACACCAGTTAAATAGTGCAAATCTAGAACAAATCTTATCTTACAGACCAAAATCTGTAACAATGAATTAGCGAACACGCCAATCGCAAAGAGGAAAGCACAGTTAGCCAACGTAGCCGTTCATGCGATATGGTTTCGATGCCAAGAATCATGAAAAAGAATTTGTCGCTCGACATAAAGAATTACCAATTTATCAGACAATTGAAGTATCCTTATTTGTAAAGCTTTTGACATCAAACAACGCTTCCTTTCTCTCAACAATGGACTACTTAGACATATCAAGTCGCAATAAAAATCAAAACCTGTTATTTGCAATCGTCACTTGTAACGCAAAAAAGAAACTGTGTTGTTATCTAACAAAACAGATGAATGGAGACTAAGTTCGCTTTGACTTTTATTCTGTTTTTCACATGCACTTGTAAACACACATTTCTCCTTATTGTGATAATAACTTCACTCTGTGAAGATGTTAATAGTATGCAGGCGTTGTCTTACCACATGTTGTCTGGTTCAATTTCCGAACTGCAAGTATCCATCATAAGCAGGACATCGACAATATTTTACCCAATGAGATAATTGCGGTTGTTACTGCGAAGCACATTTCAGTTTTTAAACAATTTATTATGGATAATTAATTTACGTATAATCATAAGGTGACACCTGGACAGACCTACAGTAATCAAAGATCTTGCAGCTGTTATCTTGTATCTTATAAATTTAGGTTCTTATATATTGTTATTCAGATATGTCTTATTCTCAAACAGATTTCAACTACTTGGACCCCCATAACTCTTTCTAGCCAAACAGAAGTCGAAAAACTGGGATGATCTCATTGATCTGACGATCTTGAGATCATCCCTGATGATGTCAAGCCTCCAGAGTGAAGAAGAAAATACAATCATCGACATGACGACCAGTGTTTACCGACTGCCCAACTAAATACGTTGGAGAGTGATTGGAACGACCAACCCACAAGAAGATATCATTACACACACCAAATCAAGATACATCTCAAAGCCAGAAGCAACCACCAAATTAGAGATAACTGTACGAAAACTCCACCATAAATTCCAAAGCATCATTTCCACTAGTACACCGCGGGAGAAACGGTCCAATCTTACTCCAAGAAAAACACACCATAAAAGTACTAAAGAGCAAACGTAACATATCTGCCGAGCAATAAAGGTACTGAATTTTGCTTTATCGAGACAACTAGGTATACAGAAGCCGCAATCCAATATCTTAAGTATACGTCGACTTATAAAGGGATAGCAAGGATGACAGCCAAAACTATAGAAAACAAAATAAACAAGACATGGAAAAGTATATGCCAACTGTAGAATACCCCGAAACGAATGGAGCGTAGTTTCATATCATCTAACACAGACCTACCACAATTTTATCACCTAATCAAGGCAAACTACACATCGCCCTAAGAATAAAACCAATCTCCAATACTAAAGGTCCTACAACTCGGCTTGCCTGGCTCCTCACGTATATACTTCAACCAATGCTCAAAGAAGTATCATTCCACTTAGAAAACAACTTTCAACTGATCGAAACCATCCTAAAGAATAACCGATCAGGCAACCAACGCTTCACATGTCCATGGAGCCTAGATGTAGTCTCCCTCTATACATTCATCGTTGACGAAGCCATCGACAACGCTACTGTATATCAACCCTACATAGTAAATTCCTAGGTGTTTAATTCGACTCCAAAAATGGAGTTAAAAAAAAAGGTACTGAATGACTCCTTTTTTGGAGTAATTTTTTACTCCAAAATTTCAACTCTTTTTTTGGAGTAAGCGGAACTCCAAGGTTAGAGAAAAAATTAATCCTATAGGAGTAGAACTAACTCTAGATTTGGAGTTTAAACGACCTTTAATTTGACTCCAGAACTGGAATACAAAACGCCGCAAGATTACTCCTGTTTTGGAACTGGTTTGTGCTATAAAATATTGACTCTTTTTGTGGAGTAAGTTTAACTTTAAAAAATGAATAACATCAGAATATCAAAAACTGTAAGTCTGGGAAAGAAAATCTTTTCCTGCAATAAAACCATGCACTGTTACTGTGGCCTGCAAATACAACTGGCTACCAAAAGTACATACTTTGGTGCATGTACCTACTACACACTTTGACCTGTGTCATAATTACACACACCAGCTAAGGTATGTTACTACTACACACAGTGACATGTGTTAAAATTATACAACTTAGGTGTGTTTTCTAAGAAATTACACATCTTTTGTGTGTTTTTTGCTTGTCCCCAAAAGTACCCACTTTGGTGTGTGTAATTTTAAAGGTGTATTTTTTCAATACACATTGTGTGTTACAACAACACATCTTAAGATGAGTAAAATATAGTTCATTGAGATAGCACACCTTATAATACACATCTTTTCTAACAAAAGTACACACCTTTGTGTGTGTTAGATCACTAAGATAAACACCTGTGCTACAAATAGATAAAATAAGACAATATTTTATGTGTCCTCAAACATTTGTTAGGTTAATTATCACAAGCTCAACAATCAAAATTAGACTTCAGTTCTCAAATTGTCAGTCTCAGTTCTTAATGTGTCAATATACAAGTTATTACATAAGGTCAACATATCTTACACTGCATCTTCTTTACACTTTTTATAATGTTCATAGATATATATCCACTGAATGTAGCAGGAACATCTTGTGGAACATTACTATGATTAAAAACATACTGTAGGATGCTCATACCAATTTCAAAATGTCCAAGGTCATCATAATCCATAGAGCAAGAAACATACTCCAATAAACAACATCTTGTAGGAAGAAAGTGGGCAATTGTAATCAAAATCCTTTGTCCAGCAACCACTTCACAATTTTCTTTATCCACCAAAAGTAATGGTACACTGTGACCTTTTTCTGACACCAGATGTTTGGATTTTTAGCCTTCAAGTATAAAGAAAAAAAAATAATTTAAGGACATTGTAGTTTAACAGTAAGTACTTGAAGGCATGTAGAAAAAGCAGTGAACATATGACCAAAGGATATGCACTAACAGTGGATACTATGATATTGTATCAACTTACTTTTAATTCTTAAATCTTAATTAAGAATCTATACTTCATAAAGGAAGCAAAGTGCCTTATGAATGTCACTTTGAATTCTACCAGCATTTTCAGTTGCAAATATAAGCTCACATTGTCCTCTGTATTATAGAGTTATGTATACAGGGTGCCCCCAAAAAATGTATACACACTTTGAATGATTATAACTCACTCAAACTTTCTTTTGAATGCAATGCATTTGAGAGCAATTTGGAGATGAGGAGTTTTATTTCCAGCAAGATGGAGCACCTCCCCACTTCCATTGTGATGCGATCACCTATCTTGATGAAAATCTGCTGTACAGATGGCTTGGGCGAAGAGGTAGCATAGAATTCACCCCATGTTCACCAGACCTCACACCTCTGGACTTTTTTTATGGGGATACATCAAAGATAAGGTTTATGGCACAAAACCGGCAACAATCAATGAGTTGAGAGCAGCAATTCAAAGAGAATGCACCCAAATACCAAATGAAATCATTTGTGATGTTTGCAATTCCATTTGTCCACGTTATCAGCAGTGCCTGGACCAGAACAGTCATCAGTTTGAACACCTGTGATAACTCAAAAGATTCTACACTTGCCTTCTCTAACTTGGATTATAAAACTTACATATATCTTAATAAACATTGTATTTATAATCAATCAAAGTGTGTATACATTTTTTTTCGGACACCCTGTAGATATGTGTATATATATATATATATATGTATATAACTACAGATGGAACCGTTTCAGCCTATTGGGCCTCATCAGTGTAGTGCTGATGAGCAGGATGGAGTAGCCTACATTATATAGGCAACTCAAATGTCCCACACATGTGGTACATCTAAGCCATGCCAGAGTGCTCTAACTAGAGACTAGTGAGTGTGCACAAATGTGCTAGCAGCATGACTCATCCTGTAGAGCGCTCATATATATATATATATATATATATATATATATATATATGTGTGTGTGTGTGTGTGTGTGTGTGTGTATAACAAATAGAAAATAGCTTGAGTGTCTCTGTGCTGTAACAGAAAAATGAATGACATCATTTCAACCAGAAAAATGCCTACTCACTCATGTTTCGATCACAATAAAGACACTCAAGCAATTTTCTATTCATCAAATATAAATACTTATACATAAACACAGAAAGCGGTAATGCCCAATATACGTAACTATTATTCCTGGCCATGCTCAAAACTTTTACTTTTATTAGCATAAGAAGATCAGTATACAGTTACTTACCAAATTTTGGACTTCTTGGTGGACTAATTTCTTGAGAGTCTACTCCAAAATTCAAGAGGTATTTAACATCCTCTAGTAACCGTTCCACGTACGTATCTGTGGATTTCTCCTAACCTCTTCAACAACCTAGTAAACTGAATAAAAGATTAATAGGTCTACGAAAGGTTAAATATGCATTTGAATGCCTAATCAAACCAATTTGACGAATCAGTCTAATAACCATCGAGTAATCGATCTGTTTACCTTTGAGAATGGCATTAACTTTCTTTCACGTCTACGCTGATCATTTAGAAAAAGCGATTTTCTTTTCAAATCTATGGATAACTGTAACTTCTCAGTACTTGAAATATTTCTATTTCTTGTATTTCCAAGCTTTGGTTCGTTTAGCTAGTTTAAACTTCGAAAATACCGCGTGGTCAGCGTTGCCACCGGGTAATTGAAAAAATCCCCAGGTCACTCCGGAGAAAAACCCCAGAATTGAAAGAAAACCCCAGATCGGAAACCGTGGGTGTGAAACAGTTGGGGACTGGGGCGAACAATTATTTTAATGCATTTACTTTGCTGATTTCAGTATTTGAAAATTGAAACTTTCATAAAAATGAATAGAACTTATGAAAATATATAATAGTAAAAAGCACAAAACATGAAAAGGAACTCTAAAGCAAACATTTAGCAAGAATTTCTAATGTATTAAATCAAATGTCATCGTATTCATCTGGCATAACATTAACGTCATATACATGAATGACATCTTCCTCCTGTGCCCTGAGCTTCTCAAGATATCGCCGTCGACAATATCCACATCGTACATCTTCAATAAGTTTCTTCGATGGCTCCCATGTGTGGCACACTGTTCCCTCACGAGCAATAGCTTGCTTAGCTAACAGTCTGTTGGCCAAAGTTGCAGCGTGGAGCCTATTTGTTGCCGGGGTCTTGATCATGTTGACTTGCGAGAATACCCTCTCGACACAAGCAGATGAATGCGGCAAGACCAAAAGGTTGCACATAAAGGTGCCAAGAAGCTCAAACTTTGTTAAGTTGTTGCCATCTTTCACAGCCCGCAGTTCATCCCAGAATTCTGTAGGGCGTGGTTAAGCGATCATGACTCCAGTGCATCATTGAATTAGATCCTGACAGCTGTCGCGTGAAGCACGCGAGAAACCTGAGACACACAAAAAATTTCCATGGCGGACGACATCCAACCACTCTCGACTTTTAAACCCTTTATTTGTATAAACGTTTCTACCTTTGTAAGGTGTGTAAATGTGATACACATGATGTGCAATTTTTTTAAGGCATGTAATTTAACACCTATCGTGTGAAAATATACACACAAAGGTGTGTAGAATTACACGTTATTTTTTGGAGCGTATGATCTTGAAGCAGATGCTCGAGTTTTAATTTTGTTGAATTGTAAATACTCTAAGTTTAGCTACTATATTTCCCTGTTGTCATATTCAATAAAAATCTATTGAAATAAAAAACCATAACCAGCCGACAATTTTAAAAAGTAAAGTATAAAACATAATCCGAAAATTAACACCTTGAAACTTGAGATACATGTTAAAACAAGACGAAGACAGGTGCGGTAATATTTCGACTTTATTGCAAAGCCATTATCAAACCAACTAAGTTTACAAAACATGCTGAGATCTATATATACACATAGAAGATGATGTCATCACTTATTTACATGCTGAGAAGATACTTAAGAGCTTAAGAGGGTGATAATAGGGATTAACAAGTAATAGAGATCACAGGAAGTGATTAAGTAACAATGGTGCGATGACACTAGGGAAATAGTGAGAGCTCTTTGCTAGCTTTTATACCATTATTTATTTCAGGTTTATTATATTTGATTAAAAGAGCCTCCAAAATAAGTAGTTTGTTCGGATTGTTAGATTTACAGGAGTGAAGAATCTTAAAATTATTGAAGATAAGATTGGTAGGACTATTAAAAACAGGAGGAGAAGAACTGTTAAGATTATCATAAAGAGTGTTAAGGTCAGCAATGTGTTGAGCAAGTGGACAGTCAAGAAGGTGTTGTGCTACAGCGCTAGTTGAAATATTAATAGAGTGTTCGGTAAGACGAGTTTCAAGTCGTCGTTCTGTTTTTCCTATGTATCTATGGCCGCAACCTGGGCATGTTATTTGATAAATTATATTATTGGGTGAGAGGTCCGGTATTTTGTCTTTGTTAGAGATGAAAAAGGAAGTTTTTTTGGTCTGATAAATAACTGTGAAATTGACGTGAATTTTCAAGTGACGTTTAAGCTTTCTAATTAAAGTTTTGACTAAAAATTCACCTTTTTTGCCTAAATAAGGTAAATTCAACCAGATTTTTGGTAAAGAATCATCAGTAGTTTGTTTGGATGTATGCGAGGTGTCAGATTGCCTGGCTTTATGTTTGCATATCAGAAAATTTCTAATTCTAGAAGGAAAACCGTTCCAGGACATGAAAGACTTGAGCGATTCAATTTGTTGTGTGAATAAAAGCGAATTGCTACAGATTTTGGAAGCACGGAAAAACAATGAATTGATCCAGGTGATTTTGCGAGAAAGGAGCTCAAAACTCGAGAAATGTGTATATTGCCCTGTGTGAGTGCTTTTGCGGTACACATCAATACCGTAATCAGTTATCTTTAAATCAAGGAAGTGAACTGTTCCATCAGAAAAATTATCTACAGTGAGTTTCAGGTTTTTGTCGAAACTATTAAACTTAGACAAGACAGATGTGATATCACATGGTTTGATGAGCAATAAAGTGTCATCAACATATCGTCGGTAAAATTTTATAATGTCTGACTGAACAAGATCGGAAACAACTTTGTTTTCAAATTCTATCAGGATGATATTTGCCAGAACCGGGCCTAACGATGATCCCATTGAGACACCATCAGCTTGTTCGTATAGTTGATTATTAAAAGAAAATGTCGTTTTGGTAGAGGAATCGAGGACAAGTTTTTTCAATGTGCGTTTGGAAAGGGAAGTTTGAATTTGGTTATCGCTATAAACGCGTTTCGAAATGATATTAACAGTTTTTTTCAACGGAACATTAGTCAACAAAGATTCGACGTCAAACGAGACGTATCTATACCCTTCAGAAAATAAGTGTTCAGGAATGGCTTTAATGGCATCAACAGCTTCAAAAGAGTAACGGAGTGTATAATCATTTAAGGTTAAAGGATTGAGTAAATTCGAGAGAAATTTGCCTAAATTATAGTGAGGAGTATTAGTTGTGTCGATTATCGGTCTAAATTTTGGAACTGAAACAAAAGGTTTGTGAGTTTTAGGGAGTCCGTGAGCTCTGCCAAAATGAGCAGCTTTAGGTCTTAGAAATTTATATTTGGATTCGGTTATTTCGCCTCGTTTAAAAAGAGTAGAAAGATAAGTTTGTAGAGTGGAGTCTGTTAGTTCTATCTAAGACAACCCACTTAAGTTTACCAAAGTATCCTCCGATCCTACTTCTACCAGACTCCACTCTCTACACGTCAATTTCACAGTTATTTATCAGACCAAAAAAACTTCCTTTTTCATCTCTAACAAAGACAAAATACCGGACCTCTCACCCAATAATATAATTTATCAAATAACATGCCCAGGTTGCGGCCATAGATACATAGGAAAAACAGAACGACGACTTGAAACTCGTCTTACCGAACACTCTATTAATATTTCAACTAGCGCTGTAGCACAACACCTTCTTGACTGTCCACTTGCTCAACACATTGCTGACCTTAACACTCTTTATGATAATCTTAACAGTTCTTCTCCTGTTTTTAATAGTCCTACCAATCTTATCTTCAATAATTTTAAGATTCTTCACTCCTGTAAATCTAACAATCCGAACAAACTACTTATTTTGGAGGCTCTTTTAATCAAATATAATAAACCTGAAATAAATAATGGTATAAAAGCTAGCAAAGAGCTCTCACTATTTCCCTAGTGTCATCGCACCATTGTTACTTAATCACTTCCTGTGATCTCTATTACTTGTTAATCCCTATTATCACCCTCTTAAGCTCTTAAGTATCTTCTCAGCATGTAAATAAGTGATGACATCATCTTCTATGTGTATATATAGATCTCAGCATGTTTTGTAAACTTAGTTGGTTTGATAATGGCTTTGCAATAAAGTCGAAATATTACCGCACCTGTCTTCGTCTTGTTTTAACATGTATCTCAAGTTTCAAGGTGTTAATTTTCGGATTATGTTCTATTGAAATATTGACCACAGTTTTAGTCTCTGTTTTTCCAAATTAAATTTGACCAACGACGCACCCAAGATTTTTGTAAGGGAAGGGCTAGAAATGCTAAATCAGCTTCCACGTGGAGGCTTTGTTAGCATGCTCCCCTTGGAAAATTTTAAACTTTAGAGCCTTTGCAAGGCCAATTTCCGGCATTAAGCAGACTGTCCAACCTAAGAACCTCGCGAAATCGGTATTTGACAAGGGGGGTTTTGGGGCATGGTCCCCCAGAAAATTTTGAAATTTTGATGTCTTGAAACACCATTTCTAGCGATTCCAGACGATATTCTCTGTGAAAAATTGCTCGGTAAACTGATTGCCATTTTGCACTTGTTTTTAATTAAAAATGTTACTGTAATGATAGAGAAAGTATCGTAATTCCTCTGACTGAAACACTGATCGAGACGAAGTTCGAGAAATCGCATATTACTGACACACCAAAAGGCTACCAGACTGATTTCTGTCCTGTTCATTTCCTTCTCCTGTTGACCACTGAAGCCATTTTTAACCGGATCTCCGAAGGATATCGGCACTATTAGAATTTGACGAAAATATCTTTCTAGGCTTGTTGTTCCTTGAAGAAGACCTCAAAATCAGGATTGTAAAATCCCGATAACATATCGGTCGGGATTCGGGATTTTCAGTCAAAATCGGGATAATCCCGGCGAAATCGGGATGGTTGGACAGTCTGATTAAGACTTGGTGGTCTTTATACACAACACATTAGAAAGGTGACTAAGAAATTTTAACATTTTACGGTTGTCTATCAGAGGTATCGGACCATCTACTCTGTTTCCTTTTAATTTCAAGTTACATCTTTAAATTTTTTTTCGTGGACGGAAATAGACATCTTCATGTAGCTGCTAAGAGAGGGGCTTAAACCCCTGAACCCTCCCCCTTTGGGTGCTCCACTGAATTTGACCAACTAGTTGGTTTACATTCAAACAATTAGACAACTGACCCTTGTTGTCAATGAATACAACTAGGAAGAAAATTAGAATCCTAAAATTTCCTTCTAATTTCATCCCATATTACAAAATTTCCTCCCGATTCCATTCCAAATAAAATTTCCTTATTTTTCACTTGTGGAAGGAAATTTCCTTGCAAGTGAAAGCACTGTTTGAGAGGGCGAAAATATATTGTCCACTTAAACTAGGGCCAATATGCTGATACATCCCGTGAACTTTGTAATTGCCCTGTATGCAAGGGATAGATGAGGATTATATTCCAAGGAAGAACAAAGAAAACCAACTCAAATGTGATATAAGATTGTATATCTCCACTCTTTTGGGAATTGCAGTAAGTCCTGCCATGAAGAAATGTGACTAAGTATAATTCTACAAATTATATAGCGATTTTAGAGTAATTTTAACCCCTTTAGAAGTCATTTCAACTCCTTTGGTGGAGTTGTAATAATTCTACATGGAGTTGAATTGCAAATATCACACCATCTGAACTAGATTTAACTCCAATATAAGAGCCAAAACAACTCTGAAATTTTAACTCCTACGAATAGAGTCACTAACTCCAATCATGGAATCAAAACAACTCCATGAAATTAACAGTGTAGAAATACACAAACGTTATGTCGACGACTTCTACGTTCAAACCACGGATGAAGAACAGGCAGATAATTTCCATACAACAATGAACAGAGCACACCCAGGTCTTAAATTTGAAATAGAGAAATCCGTTACGACGCCCACAGGCAAGTCACTATCCTTGCTTGACTTCACAGTCACCATTAGTGACGACGGCAAAATACAGTTTGTATTCTACAAAAAGAAAGGCGAAAAACTTCTTTTTGTGCACTACAAATCTGCAATTCCAAGAAACACCAAAACCAGTATCATCCGCAACGAAAGGAAAAGAACTGACCAATGTTGTTCATTACCGACAGTTAAGACCAAACACAGTAATGTTTTCGATGACAAACTACGCTTTAATGAATACCCGGAACATCTAATCAAAGAAACCCAACGCAAGAAATTCCGTGATAATCACAACTCCCAGAACCACGAAAACATCGACTGACATTATCTTCGTATTCCATGCATATCTGATGGCCTTGATAACAAGCTAAGAAGTATGTTCCGGAAACCAGGCTTCCCTGTTCGACTAATCTGGCATCCTGTAATGAACCAAAATGCCCCACCCAAGAATGAAATCTCTGCTACACAAAAGATGTCGTATATAAGATTACCTGCAGCGGATGCTCCAACTTTTGCATTGGTAGCACCATATGCAGACTACATGACAGAATAAGAAAACACACTACGCAGTCAACGTCCATAGTATATCGACATCTAAAAGAATGTCAAAATAATAACACCGATTCGAATTACAATACAAACATTAAAATAGAGATCGTGTGTAGAAATAACGACCCAGTCAATTTACGGATTAAGAAAATCATACACATTAAACAAACAAGACCACACCCGAGAAGAATGCAATGAGTTAGGCAAACTTTTATTCTGGACTGTTATTACATAATTTTTAATCTCGCATTTACACACACATTTATACTCTACAATAATCTTAACATTTTTAAAATTTTTTGACTTTTCGAAATATTTGGAATATTTTAATATTTTAATTCCCATTTACATTTTATCCGTACATATTATCCTAATAGGTTCTTAAGCATCCCATAACTATTTTACTGTAATTTATTCATATTGCTCTAGCTTCTATTTATACAGCTATTCGGTCGTTTCTCTTCAAGTTTCTGACGATGACGTGGACGACGAAAGCTTACACGATTAAAGTCATCTCAAACAGTAGCTATTAACCTCATTTGATTTTACTTCTTAAATTATTATTATACCATGCTAGTGAAGGACAATTTTAACCTTTTAACTTTTCTTTACATAATATTTTTAAATGAGTCGTTGGGAAAGATTTTAAATGTTACATGGATACTGTAAATTCGTTTATCTGCTTCGATCTTTGTTTGAAATTTTTCGAATTCCTCTGCTCAATGAAGCAACTGTTGTATATTTTTATGTTCTTCTCAAACGTACTTTCACGTACTTTTTAAATGTTGTTAATTAGTTACTGCTTCAAACAAACAATATCGTTTCTCAACCTCGTGTTGGCCATACGAAACCTGCGGCCTGACAACTTGGTTGCCAGTTGCTTATAGTGATGTGCAGCTCGCTATAATCATCCTATTTGTCAGGAAAAGAAGTTTAATTTTGTCATCCTACACGGGCTCTCAAACTAACACGGATGTTGATGAAGAAAACGAACTAAACGGATAATTAAGTAGGGAAATCACCTATACTATCCTTATTCAGCAAATCAAACTAGAAAAGATTTATAGTCGAAGGACAAACTTCACGATATTATGGCTTTTGTATTCTAATAGGATTTCTCGTGATCAAATATAGAGCATAATGCAGGAACATTTGCAATGAAATAACACATAATTTTTGTCATGAAACATTACCTGAGAATGGAGTCAAACTAATGTGTTAGAATTGATTTTTTGTGAGTATAACTTTAAAAAATGTCTGTAGTCATTTAAATTTGATTTATGCAGAATTCCTAAATGGCGAGTATCGGAGAAAGTTCCTTGATTCTGGTTTAAAGAATTTTATGACAAACAATTGGATGTATGCTCTGATTATAAACAACTAAAACAGGGAAAGAGTTTTTCTCAATTCAGGCATAATCACCCATTATAATTAATTCTCTCTCGTCTTGACATTTCCCTTTGAGGAATAGAATTGCCTGACTATAATTAGGCTTACCAGAGTGGGATGATGAAAGTCTTCTTAGAACCGAGAGGGTTGATACGCCAAAGAATTTGGCTAAAAACTGCCTGGTGTATTTTTGCACTTAGGCATAAAAGCAATGTTGTTAGATACTCGTGCATGCTCAAATCCAAGAGTGAGTTGAAAAAAAAAAGCAAACAAAAAAGCCAAAATCATTACTATCGCAAAAGACCCCAAAAGAAAAGCGAAAAAGTATACTCATTTCAACTTTATGCCAAATAAAAGCCAAAATTTTAACCTTTCAAAAGTTGTTTGTTGGAATACTATTATCATTGGTGGATAGTATAATAGCTTTTTCAAGTGGGAATGAGTTGTAGATTGTGTAGGGTACAGAAGCATAGGCGTCGCGAAGGGAGACCAGGGGCCCATGCACCCCCAAACGTAAATTTTGGGTGGCCTGGCCACCATTTCATACCAGTATATGAACCCGTTGAACAATTAAATTATTGTCGTGTTCTGGATTTCGGCAACATTCGTTTCTAAAACCAAGGGGTTTTTGGTGCAATATCGAACAAACACTTATTGCCATTTACCCAGTGATCCCAAACGATGTTACTTAGTGGTGAGCCCCGATTTCATCATTAAAAAGCTGTAAAACCGCAGGGTATGCCACAATCTTGGCACCTCCGTCCCCAATAAATTAACCCTAGCAACACCACTATATAAAAGTATAAAAATTCAAAAAAGCAGTGCGTGGTACGGTCCAAAGGTTTGAATTAGCGGTTTGTATTTTTAATCCTATAGTAAAGAATGTGTCTCGGAGCCTGAATTTTTACTTGTTTTTTCATTGAAATGTTGTTGCAATTTAAAATTATCACATAACACGCCCTTAAAAAATTCGACTTGTTTACTATAGGCTAGGAAAAAAAAATCATAAGAATAATTGAGTTGATAACAGTGAAACTTCGGAAACTTCTGACACGAATCACGGCTTTTAAGTCAACTGACCTTTAATTTCCTCAATTTCCCCTTCTGAATATTTTGCACCACAAAAGTGATGTTAGAATTAATTTTATTTATTACAATTTTCTTCCAAAGAATTCTTGCAAAGTCAAAAAAGGTCAATATCCAAATGAGTTTTTCTATGCCAGTAACGCAGAGAAATTGTCAAATTTGGCTTAAAAAAAGCCAATCCAACAGCACTGTGTGAAAGAGGCCATGGGAACGAGGGTGGTTCCTTTTAGATTTGTTCAATAAGATAGTAAGACTGAAGGCATTAAATTATTTTCAGATTGGCTTCTCTTAAATAGTATCAAATGTTTCACACAAATAAGTAAGAAAAATAAGAGGGGGAATTGGACTAGTGATTGAAATGGAAACAAAGGCGCCCAATGTGGGGCTCGAACCCACGACCCTGAGATTAAGAGTCTCATGCTCTACCGACTAAGCTAACCTGGCTGCACGAGCGCCTACGACCTAAAATTAATTTATAAGTAGTTTGCATTACCTTCGTCCAATCCCAAATCTAGCAACCAAGAACTGCTTTGGCTGAATCGTATACGTCAAGATGTACAATTGTTAGCGAACTGCGTAGGTACATGAAGACATAACAAATCGATAAGAGTTATTGCCGTTTTCTTTCTTCCACAGACGTTTTCCACAGAAAACCAAGACGATATCAGGTTTGTCTTGAATTTTTCGTAAAGCCATGGACTTGAACGCTTGTTTGAACCAGTATTACGAGTCGAAAATTAAAATAAACCGCAACGAAAGAACAGATGCGTTGGAAGTATGGCAGAATCTTGTGAAAGAGATTTTGGACGAAGTAAAACGGCTGGACCCGAGATTTTCATTGCGAATACAGTACACTGGAAGCTTTTACGAAAGAGTGAAGACAGAGTCGCCGAACGAGTTTGACTTGATGCTTGTACTGGAGAAGATTGCTGTAAATATTGAGAAGAGAGTTTTGGGTAAGGAAGCCGCTTTGTCAATACGTGTAAACTTAATCTGTAAAAGCATCTGCTCTTTCAAGGTATAGACTGAAATCTACATCCTTAGTCATAAGCTAAGGTGCAAAACTCTCATGGTATTTCCATGAATTTTGCAATGAATTTTTGCCAGTAAAATTTCAGAGATTTATGATGCAATGTTTAGAAACGTTGGAAACCTGCTCAGTATGAATGATGCTGGTGGGACTTGTAACTTCGTGCTTCTTCGATTGAAATTCAATTAGCCAATATTCTTAAGATTGGCTCTTTCTCAGTGCAGGAACAACTACCAGTCAAGTCGTGAGCCAAAATTTTTGAAATTAAGAAATTAAAATCAAATTTATGATACACAACTGTGGTACTGAAGAAATCATCCAAAATATTTCACCTTCCATTGTTTTCACGGTCTGATCGACTCCTGCGATGCAGGCAGTTAGTATTGTTTCGCATACGCAATCAAAATTCTGATCAAACTGATATCATAGAATAAACTAATGCGAAGAACTTTAAGTACAATTTGTCTAGCTTTCTTTGTTACCATTTCTCTATTCAAAATTCAGAGAGAATTGCTCGTACATTTGCATTTTCTTATTTTTCCTCTCTGTGTGACGTTAGAATTTCGACGTATAGATACAGTATATACCAGTCTTCTGAAATGAAGGCATTCGCCTAGTGCATCCATTTTTGTAAGTTAGAAATAATCTTTCTCCCATTCAATATGAGATTACTGACAGGTATTTTCCTTAGCTCTGAAGTAAATGGTTTGAATCTGGGAGTATCATTAGATGTTTGTTGAAGTTGAACTCTTGGGTTTGTGTAGTCTCGAAAATGATTGTTATTGGTGGTGACTGACATTTTGATTGCCTCGACAATGGCCAATAGACTTTGCTAATGTCCTTTCAATGCTTATTTTAAATTGTGTGCTTGAGGTGCAATGTGGTGGGGATTAGGTACTATTGTGGAGATGTTACCAGGGTTAAAGGAAGAGCTTTTGCCAGGTTGGTCTGCTTATGTCTGGTGTATATAATAATATATGGGAAGTATTGAATGCTGTCATTAATAATGAGAAAAGGTTTATTATTATTTTTTATCTGTGTGGTGTTGTTGTACAGTATGCCCCTTACTTAATTATAGATATTGTTAGTCTGAAAGCAATCTGTAAGTGGCCAAGATAAATAAGTTAAACATGAACAACAGTGCATTTTTAAAATGTAAAGAATTTAAGGCTCATTTACATTGTGTTTGGGAAAATTTTGAGCTTTTTAGGAGTTTTTTTTACAATGAGCAGACAGGTGCTAAAGTTCATTAAATTGTTAATTGTTAACACTTTGAACCCCTAGTTTAGTTGCAATTTGCAATTATGAACCATGACCAGCAGCCAAGAACTACAAAACAAACCCCAAAAAACTAACATTTTGTGCAGTCCAAGATTATATTTGGATTGAAATACAAAACTAATGTCTGACAATGTCTTTTAAATAAAGATGAGATGTTGTTATTATTATTAAAAGCAGCAACTACTTATTATTAAAAGCAGCAACTACTTATTATTAAAAGCAGCAACTACTTATTATTAAAAGCAGACACCCCACTTTCCTGAGTGAAATTATCTGGCAAAAGCCAAGGTGCATCCTTGCCTTTCGGTGGGTTATAGGCTGTAGTCTTGTTTTTAAATCTGAATCTTGGACTTTAGAAGATATATGTTTTGGGGTTGTGTTTTGCCTTGAATTTGATTAATTACTAGTGGTATCCAGAATTTCCTTATGGCAATATGAGAGTACTAGCCAGTTCTGCCTGCCTTTGAGAAAGCTTGTGTATTGCTGTCTTAAATTAAGTGTAGTAAACTCTTAGCAGGCTTGTGTGCCTTGCAGACTCCTGGTCAGTGATCCTCATCCATACTTTTGCATGTATGTGGCCATTCAAGACTGCCCTTGACTTGAAAATAGTCACCTTGACTAGGCCAAAATATGTTTTTCTCCATCTTTGATAGGGTGTCTTTTTAAAACCCTGGGGGAAACATGGGTATCATAAATGAAGGATAAACAACAAAGTCCAGGAAAAAAAAAAAAGAAAAAGTATTGGCATATGTTATTGTATACAAGTTTTTACTATTTCTAGCAGTTTATTGTATTGTATGTTTTGGGCCAAATGGTGGGCCAAATTTGATAATGAATGCAGCTGAACACAATAGTTAGAATTATCCAAGCCAAGGGCTTTGTATGAACATACAGCATTACAGCATACTAAGTAAAAACGCGTAGTCGTTCATTTGCAAACAACTTGAATGAGAGCCATGCAGACTGAGAAGGATTATCCGTGGAAATGACATCATTTCTACTTGCTTATGAACCTGTGCCTTTGGATATCACGCAATTTTACATGCAGGAACAACTACTATCTTTTGATATGAAGTTACAATTTCATGCCATCTGGACTGAGATTTGTGTTCGTGCAGTAGATGGCATCAAAATTTTATAATTAATATACTTTGTTAGACAGTTTTGAATGCAGTATGGCTGGATACTTTACGAGTTATTCTGTGTTTTGGCAAGCTCGTCGACCAGTCAAAAAACAGGTGACGAGTAGAGGATCCAGTCATACTGTTCGCTAAATTGGCTGATAAGTTTTTTTTATCCAACATCAAATTATACACTGTTTTATGGAAGTTCCCAAAATAATAAGGCTTTTCTTCCGGAAGTTGAACGAAATTCTAAATTACGCAACATGTACTGGCAAAGAGTAATTTGTAATTTATAATTTAATTGCTTCACCGTCATAGTACAAAGCAGTAATTAAGTAAGTACAATAAAATATATGTAAATAAATAATATATAAACAAACATTACTAAGACTAGAGGACGGTAGGGTAACCGCAACAGCGTAAGCCAATTACTGCGGGCCCAGTCATTGCGTCATTGAGTCATTGCGTCGGGAAAAAAAATCTTGTCAGACAGGTTCTTTAGAGTACAAAAATTTACTTTCGAAGTATTTGTACTAGTCTATAGCGTGATTTGAACTCGCCCAAAGAAAGTTGGTTAAAGAAATATGTTATACATTTGAACCGAGTTATGACTTCAATGCAATAAACAATCAAAAGATATATTTAATTTAGCTTAGAATTTCGGCTACTGCAATCACATTTGCTAGTCACATGATTCTAAATGCATAGCTGGCATCCCTGTCTGACGTTCATGAAAAGCTCCCTTAAGCTGGTGATAGACCACATTTATTTAATGAACGGCTCTTTTAATAGAGCTTTAAAAAAGTGTCACCATGTAATCCCGCTCTCTTACTGTAGTTAGGTCTTATCATTGAAGGTCAATGGTGGAGTTGAGCAGAATTAGAATAAGGTAGTAGACAAATACAGTCTATCCCTAAATCTACGATTTTCTCCCGAGTTCAACGCTTTTACTTCTGTCATTTTTGTGTGTATGTGTGTGTGTTAGTTAGCTATTATAATTGCTAAATACCTTGAGTCTTTACGGTTACCCAAAGAGCACTGATTTGCAAGTCCGGCGGCTTTCATTTGACTGAAGAATTTCGATAATATTTCTTCTGAGAAACCCGCTTGAACAGAAAACGAAAGTGAAAACAAAACAAGCATTTTGAAGAGGAAAGTAAAAGTAGATAGAAATTTTCTATACGTCATTGTGACGTGGTTGTAGACTAGTATGTGTTTTTATTAAAAAAAGTGTTTCAATAAGTCTCGATACAATTTCCTTCTTCAATTGCTGCTATGCAATGCTGTCGTCATTCATGGGCATTTCTGTCTTCGAGATTATCGGGAACTTTGGGATAATAGGGAACAATATTTGTGAGATATGACAGCAGTTTCGATTTGTTCTTTCTTTAGCAAAGCAACTTGAGAAGGACTGTTCAGTACATTCACAATTAATAAACTGATCAGGAATAATATAAAAGACAAGTAGAGTGGGACGTAGGCAGTGTTTAAGAACGTATAAAAAGCAAAAGGGTGAGGGATATCCTTAAACGTACTACAGTACACACTGACGTTTCTATTGAAGGCCCATCGAAGGCGTGAAACATGAAAGACGGTAGCAAAACCTCGGGTTTGACATAGGCGCGGAAGTATGACGGCAAAATGAAGTTTTCCACTTGTAAACTCACACGGAGAAGCGGTGTAGAGTAGTGGTGGGAATTGCTCCTAGCTGCTAAATGCAGGGGGCACCAGGTATTTTTTGTTTGGAGCTACAAAGTACTTGGTGTAAATTGATACTGTGTATGGCAACCCAAAACCCACCCTATCCGTGCGGAGGCCCGGAAATTGAGCATATCTAGGTAATATGATCTGTAGTCAGTCAGTCATGTAATGGTTCAAAAACAAGGTGGAGGACTTTGCAAGGATTTCAGAGTCCAAAGTGTCGTGAAAAAGCGAACTGAAAGTGAGTCAAGCTTTTTAATGCAGAAGAGTTTTGAAGTCCGAGCGAAGTCCGACGTTCATAAATTCCTCATTAATTTTGATGAGATCTTTGAAATTCGCATTCATTGTATTTGAGACTGTTGTATTACTAATTGTTTTTTGGCGTATGCTCTGGAGTAATACGGTGAGCTGTTAAAATTTCAAAACTATAAGTTCCTTGAAACATTTCATTAGTAATAGTTCCTTGAAATATTTTAAGGTACTGGTAATTTTGAAACGAATATGTTTAGTGGTTTAATTAGCTACGCTTCCCCTGCGAGATCTTCAAAACCGCCGCAGTTTTTAAAGAAGTTCGTTTACCCATTTCAAAACCATGAATAAACTTTAAATATTAACTTTCATTTTTTGTTTTGAGTAATTAATGAGTTTGAGAATAATAAAGGGAATATGATTTCCCTTCCTTTTTCTATACTTTGGGGAATGCATCGCCAGAAAGGCCCCGCTTTGGGTGTCAAATTGCAATGAGTTAGCGCAATCGTTTTTGCTGTCATACCAGTAAGTAATGTAGTTACCGAGCGGTGGCTGTTGAAGCAGTAACGTTCCGGAATGGTTCCTTATTACAACTGAATCTATTTTAATTCCATAGTCTTAAAAGACCATGTACGTTATAAGTAACCAATTGGCACTTTTTAAAAATTCTGTAGACTCTTTTTTTTTAATTAGAAAATCATGTTTTTTAATTTTGGTAAGATGTTGGATATAAGTATTTTTTTTAACATCGGTCTTTTGATTACCCATTCCATAAGAATTGTATCAATGAAAAAATCGAAATCATCAAACTTCTCTTTCTCTATGGAATTGATAAGCATGACTGGTAACAACTGTTTTTACGGTTATTTTTTAAAAATTAACCATTTTCTTAAGTGTATTTCTTAAATTCTTGCCATCGAAACGGAGGCTCATTGTCAGCAGTTACTTTCTTCAGGTAACCAAACTCAGAAAAATTCTTTTGTACTTTGAGTATCACAGTTTTCGGTGAGGTAGACCTGGTCGCTTCAAAGAGTGTCTTGGGTTTTTCCACTGACTAACGACAACTGGCCGCAAGTTGTAGTGGATCTGTGAGTTCAGTAACAAATAATTCATTCCGTCCATTCCAGGAAACCATTATCTGACTATCAGATAGCTTTTAGTGTAGTTATACTTCGGTTTCCCTTGTGTGCAACGTCAATGACTCCCTGTTGCTGCTCCTTTGGTATTGCCTATCTTTCAATAATAGTAACGCATCTGTCAAGCATTATGTGTATCTACTTGTATGGCTACTTGTTCGAAGGCTTGCTTGTGGTGTCATTGTTCACTGCCACATGAATCACTTTGCAAGAACTCGTGCTCATGAATTTCACCACTTATGTCTCCTAATGTCATTGCTTTAATCGTCTGTACTTCAGTTACCACTTTAATTAACGCAGGCTTCCACATTAGGACCATGATATGCGTAACTGTCTGGTAGATGGTTATCAGGTTGTCTACTTCCCCAGTACATTAGCTGTTGTCTTTGCCCGGCCGGTGCTTTATTACAAGGTCAAAGTTTATTTTTGTGACTCTCATTCTAACTATACGAATCGACGGATTCTTAAATGATCTGTTCAATAGTCTGACGAATGACTGATTTTTTGTCGTGAAGTTAAATCTGCTTTTTATGAGAAAATGTCGGTTCTTGTCAATTCCCCGTTTTGCGGGCAGACGCTCTCAATTTGGAATAGCGTTTTAGTATCTCAGTACATGCTCAGCTCAATTATGACACGGTCAAAATCTTTGTTGACAGGAGATAATGGAATAATATGTCATCAAAGGAAGGATCTATATTTCTTCGAAGTGCTTCTGTGAGGTTTTTTTGGGATATGATTGACATTCTAAGTTGACTTTTAATCTCTTCTTAGTGGTATTTTTTAACATTATGAAAATACTGTTGAAAAAGATTAAAGGCATGTGGAGGCCTGAAACCAACTGCATAAATGAATGCGTATAGGGGTCATTTTTGGCTTTTACTTTTGGTACAATCACCGACTGGAATAAGCCTTCCAGTTATAATAGATGTTCAATTGCCCTGGATTATTATGATAATGTCAGACTTTATGAAGTAAAGTAATAAATGTGGTGTTTTCCCGGAAGTTTCCCGATGGGTGCAAAATAATTGTTTGCATTTTCACTTTTCAGTAGATGGATTTACTTTCGTATACATTTCTGACTCTCAGACACTGTGGAGCCGTGACAATATAGTGGATAGCAGAGGCAGATTAAATGCTGTTCAAATGCGGGCTGTGTTCTCCCGACGAGTTGGGCAAGCAATCGCTAATGTCCAGAAAAGACACGTGGGGTAAGTCGAAGTTCAAATATGACGTTGAAACAACTGCGTTTTAGAACACTTGTGAAATTTCCCGGAAAAGTATACAAAATGTTGTATTTTTATCTCAAGCCGTCCCCCTGTCTAAATTACCCTCCCCCTTCCCTGAATCTGCATGTCAATGGACGACTTGCGTATTTATAGTTTTTCTTGCAAGTAAACTAACAAATAACCAACGCAGCCAAGTGAACAATCATACATGATTTGACGCTATTCTGGCTTCAAAAGTTTTAATCGTAGCTAACAGATTTACCGTTCGTCACCCAACCTTGCGACACTCCGGTCTAGTGTCTTCATCAGGGTCAACCGTTCTGGGGATGAGTTTCTTATTTACCCTCACATAACCGGTGATGACATTATATGGGATCCAAAAATGTTTCCGACAATAAACTAGCATTGTCTTAATTCAGTGGCTGCCAAGCGTCATTCAGTAGCCTACTGTACCTTGTACGAAGGGTGATTAATATCAAAAATGCCGTGCAAAGATACATGCGAATAAGCCAAGAGCCGAACTACAGACGAAATAAAGAAAAATTCTGGTTATTTTGTCTTCGTATGTCCTAGAGGATATATCATGCTTTGTTTTCGTATTGATCTTGTCCTTATGCTTATCTTGGTCGTGTGAACCAGGCTCAAGGGGTTAATATAATTATGAAAAATTTATGCAGCTGGCCGCTGAAAAGCAGCTGAGGGAGACAAAACAGAAAGCACTTGCACTTACATACATGTTTTTTTTTCCCCTCAGAAAAAGGATCACGGCGTCAACCCACGGTCCAGCTGTTACTCTTAATATCAAGATGGGTTCATCTCAATACGATGTTGATCTCACATTAGCCATAAAGTTGCCATCTTGGCCAGCAACGGCAAAAACATGGCTTCAACGTCCTCGCAGAGGTGAGCATGATTACAATTTGGCAATATTGCCGTTTCTTTAGTAGCCTTATTCATAAATGGCTCCACGTATCTCATTGTGGACATGCAGTCTCTATTAGCCACTTCAGCCTTGTTCTTTAAGAAATTCCCAAAGAGTTTGCGCTCTGCTACAAATTTAGAGGGGCTAACTGGTGTGCATACGAAGGAATATCAACTTACGCTGAACACAACTGCTAAAACGCTTGGCGGCTTTGTTCATTTAGTTAGCAATATCAAGCGAAATATTACAATGTTCACGGACAATCTTTAATTTCGCAGCAATCAGGAAAGTTAAACCAAACATGCTTTTCAAAGTTCCATTCCTAGTCTCCTTATATGTATATATAGAATGAAGGAAATCTACTAGATTTACTGTCGTGTACGATTGTCCATTTTGATGTATCCGATTCAGTTGTAAGAGTCTTCTGGACCAATTGCAACATTCGCGAGCGAACAGCGAACAGGAATTGTGCTTTTATGACACATCACATACGCCAAAGTGAAGAACCATATACGACAATCGTATCGTGTGCATAGGCCTTAACAAGACTCGTCTGTGTGCGGTAGAGCTACATTACATAGCTAGAAATACGTGCACGCATCAAACCCTCGCCCACCCTTTCAATATCTCTCTCTAGAATCTGAGTAAGATTTATAATTTTTCAAAATTGTCAAAAAGACAAATCGTCCTTACTATAACTGGAAGAGGGAATGGAATAAAGAAAACAGAACATCTGGCAACAAATATTAACAACCCAAACTGGAAATTATTTTATATTTAAACTGGTTGTTATCATATTTATGTGTAAAATTTAGATTCTGTTTTATTAAAACAAAACGTTTGGTAACAATAACCTTTATCGGTTTAATAAATGATAAGAGGTCCATTCTGACAATTCTACTGCTAAACAATGGATGTTCGTATCAAGACCCTGTATTGGTTGCGATCTTGAGGTATTTCGAGTCATTTTCCAATCAAACTTTTCACTCATTTTGCTTTAAAGAAAGATTTTTTATTAGATGACCAGGCTTTCCGTCTTAAAATTCGAACATTCTCAAAAGTTACCGGTTGGATACCAACATTACGGACAGCTTATGATTGAAAAATTTATAATTGATATTTTTTGCCCTAAAAAACTGGTAAATTCTACGTTGCCTCAAAGTTGGTTGCAAATGTCTATTAGAAGATGCTATGGCGGAGATTTATGCTAAGTATTCATGCGGAGGTACAAGACTTTGGTGACGAAGATGAAACAAATTACGAAACCGACGAAATAAACAAAGAAAACATGAACGAGTTCTGGATTTTTATAACTGACCAAAAATCGGAAAAATACTTAGCATACAACAAAATACGACAAGCAAACTTTGTGCAAACTTTAGTCAAAAGAAGAACGAGTAGAGAGAAGTAAAAGACGTACTTTTTTCCTGTGTAAATCTTTCGTAAAAAACAAAAATGGCGTAGCGTACAAACCTGCAATTCTTACGTATTTTCAACAAAGCATTCAGCGGCACCTTAACCCAAACGGTTCAACGTTGAATTTGCAAAAAGAAGGCTGCTTTAAACTTTTAAACTTTCTTCAGAGGTTTTAAATTCCTGATGAAAGCGTTACTGGTCCAGTACGGTAAAGATCATCATCCACAAGCCTCCCGAGAAGTGAGAAAGACTGAAGTGGACAAATGTTTTGCTGAAGGACAGTTTCGTGACCAAAAACAAGTAGCTTTGCAGCGTGTTACCTGGTGATTGTTTACGTTGCATTTTGTTTCGAGCCAGAAAATAATTCCCGATATCTTCTGTGGGGCGACATTTCATACGGAGAACGGTCCTAAATGAGACAATGAAATCCTTGATTGG
The DNA here is from genome assembly GCA_030142905.1 of Heliopora coerulea. Classification (NCBI taxonomy): domain Eukaryota; kingdom Metazoa; phylum Cnidaria; class Anthozoa; order Scleralcyonacea; family Helioporidae; genus Heliopora; species Heliopora coerulea. The sequence continues at coordinate 14,622 of JASJOG010000570.1, read as the reverse complement.
AAAGCGGAGAGAGCATCCAAAGTCTGTCACGGCCTGGACAAGTCTTCTGGACGATGAGTGTTTAATCCCATTTCTCAAACAATTTACCCTGGACGCTGTCGGATTAAATACTACAAAATATTCAAAAACCATCATCCCACAGAGAAGAATGAACCAGAATCTTCATTCTACTTCAGCAATAAACACTAGCAAAATCCAGGCGATAATATTTGGCTAAAAAAGCTACTCGATTCAGACGTACCTGTGATTGTGTAACCCCATTAAGTGGTTACAAGAACGTGAAAATTCTCGAAATTTATACAAATCAGCATCTATTCAACATCAGCGAAGAATGTTTTATTTACACTTAGTCGCTTAGCAAATGTCCTGACAGCAAGCGAGTTCCCTTACATCTTTTGTTGATATTCATAAGAAAGAGCCAAGACCAAGCACTGCTGCAAAAAGTGGCCAATGCATATTCCAAGGAGCTAACTGTGAGAACTGCTCTTTCAAGTCATAAATTGTCCTTTTACTAAGAAAGTCCCCAAAAGTGAAACCAGCCGCAAGCACCAAGAAAGCCATTTCGTTTGCTGGACAAGACCAAATCGGAACGAGACCAAATCGATTTGCTTCAATACGGAGCTAAGTAACCTAAGTAAGGTTTGGTCAACAACATACCAGTCCCCTAGCTTGCACACGGCATTCATGAGTTACCGGAATCCTTAAATATATACCTACATGTATATATATTACAAACATAGAATTTTTCACCCTAGTCACCACACATGTAAAAGGACTCCACGCACGTCGACATTAGTACCCTTGCCCGCTTGGGCTTTCGGCCCTCGCACCGCGCTTCGCGCGGTGGGTGAGGGGATTAGACATTGTTAGTTACGTCATCATTTCAAGGGATTTAGTCTGATAAATTTTTAGCACAGGAACGAGCGAGCGGGTTCTTCTTCATGATAATAATTTATTCCCAATGGGGACACGGCTGAAGGTAGTTATCTACAGATTGTACAATCCAACACAGGCAAAATTCGAGATAAAACTGAGGTCAAGAGATGCATACCTTGCACGATACCGAAGATGTGTTTCAATGTCTTGTCGTTTCTAAAGTGTGCATCATGAGGTATGATCGTTTTTATTTCAGAATCATCCTCAGGGATACACGAACGGAAAAGAACGTGATTATCAGATACTGCCGAAGTCAACTGAAAAATGTTGACTCGAGCGCGATTTGAACTAGCACCTTCGGGATACCGGTCCGCTGCTCTTCCTGTTGAGTTGTAGAGTGTTTATGGATTTGAGGCGAGTTTTAATCCAACTTAAGTGCATGAGATATTCTCGTAACAACTTAACGTTTATCCATGGGAGGATTTACAATGTTTCAATTCTATTTCAGCTCAACCGGTAGAGGGGCGGACCGTTATCCCGAAAGTGCGAGTTTTATATCCTGCTCAAGTCAACATTTTTCAGTTGACTTTGGCAGTGCCAGATTATCATGAAAATTTTCTGTTCAGGGATGATCTCATTTATGCAAATTCTGAAGAATCCTGAACTGGGCGTACCTGTAGTTGCCATTTGGTCACTTTATACTTTTGCTCTGACAAACTTTGGACCACTTTAACTATCAAGGAAAGACGTCAGGGAAAATTAGCCAGTGAAGAGGTAGATTGTGGACTTGAAACGTCAGGACTTCCAATCTTGAATCGTGGAAAAGCTAGAGGAGGTTTGATGAACGTTGTGGTGACTCAAAAACTTAAAAAAACTCAAGTTTGGTTGAGCAAAGATCAGAAAAACCCTTAATTTGAGGGTAAAGATTGAGTTTCATTAACAGACTGGATTCTGCGCTCCTCACTACTTGTGTACAGACTTTCGTAACAAAATTTTAACCGACCGTCGTAAACAAAATTTATCTCACGTAAATCAGTTTTATGACATAAATTCATCTAAAAATGTTTTTTAAGTTCTATAAGTACTTTCCCTTTTTAGGTTGGCCAAATGCAGAATTGATCAATGAAGTACATCAAAGAGGATGCCATGTTGTTGCTAAGCAACCGGACAGAAACAATGGTGAGGACAGAAAGTTTCTGTGGAGGTTTTCATTTTCAGAAGCAGAGAAGACCATCATGAGAAAAGTAGATTCTGGCAACTCAAACTCGGTTCGCCGAAGAGTTCTGCAAATCCTGAAAGCCATTATATCCAATGACCCCCAGCTCCAATCAGTGCCTTTGAAGTCATATCACATGAAGACCTTGATTTTCTGGGAGAGCGAAAAATACCCAAGTGGGGAAGACTGGAATCAAAAGAAGCTCATAGATAGGTTTTCGAGCGCCGTTAATAAAATTTTGTCCTATGTGAAAAATGAAAACTTCCCCCATTATTTCTTGAATAATGTCAACCTCATGCACAACTTCAAGAAGCCCCATTTTGATACCATCACTAGAAAATTGGAAGAAATTATGAAAGATCCAGTGCGTTATTTTGAAAGTGCAAGTTCATAAGTTGTTGCGTAGTGGATATAACACTAAATTCAAAGGAAAGTGACCATTTGATATAAAGTCTCGATTGTCCCTCAGAATTGATTGATTTCAACCTGTCGAACAGGAAAATAGTGATTACATTGATTTTTAAAAATTTAAGCATTCAAAATGCTCCACAATAATTTAAATTTTAACAAAGCGTTTCCTTTGTCATGTAATGCATTTCCTTAAGCCTGTAAGCTTGTTTTCCCATTTTTTAAGGAAATAAAGGAATGGTGATTGAGTACCGATCCTTTGTGTTCTTTTCTCGAGCAATTGTTTGGGTGGTTTTGGTTGCGAAAAATTTGGGATACTTTGAAGATAAAAGACATAAAAGTTGGGTAAGGTATTCAGTGGAATGTGACTTTGGCCTTTGTTTTTCAACAAAAACTGCTAGCAATAAGAACTTGTTATTAACGGAGAGTGCGGTGATTACGAAAAAATATACTGGGGTCTTCACCTATACTCCTTTAATGTGGTTCTCCAGCTTTGCGTTTAGCCGACGCCGTTCGGACTGGGTATGCCACGTCAATCTAGAGATCTAAAAATACCTTCTTCCGCACAGATGTATCCTAGTCTCAGAAGTCTCGAGTCTCTAATCCTATCTGGGCTGGGCTCTTTTTACTCCTAGGAAGGCTGGGAGGGTCCGATTTGTTCCTTCACCATAATTTCATTAGTATTGTGCCTATTTCAATGAAAATTGGCAGAAATACTGCATATACAATGTTACACAAAATTAAGTATTTCTTGATTCAATATACTTGGTGGCGTCATTATTGCGTCACTCAACTGTTGCTTTTACCTGCTTTTTTAATATTTTCCCGGCAACATAAGACTTCTATGATTTTACTCTGGTTAACGCCTGATGATTTTACTTGTCAAGGGGAGGGCGTCCGCCTCGAATGAGTAAATGCTATTGTTTATCACTGGTATTTCTCCAAAAATTTACCGCAAAGAAAACTATTTAATGTTAAAGATTGAGGGGAGAATTTATAACATGAGAAAAAGTTTATTTTAGTTTTGTTGGTTTTGCTTATTTGTGACGTCACAATGGTGTCAGACTTAGTTTAAAGCTTCTTGAATTTAATTGATAAATCTTTTCACATATTTAGTTTACAATATAACGTTTTTTGCCATTTGCTACTATTTTTCATCTTCTTGATATACATGTTGTATGAAACGTGGCGTTATGATAGCATCGTAAATACAACAAGATGACCTCATACTAAACTCAAACGAAGAATGAAAGTTTTTGGATTTAAAAAAACATTTTTGAAACTGGAGATATTTTCCTTTTGAACTAGTATTTAGTTGTAACAAGTATTTCGAAGATTTTGTCCAAAAAAGTGCAATTATTTAACTTCTTTTCAAAAGTAAAAAATGTGACCCTTCAACTCGAGGTTACCACGGCAACAGCTTTGTAGGTATGGTCTAGAGCTACAAATCAAAAATTCTGCCCCCTCCCAGCCCAGATAAAGAGCTAAGACACCTATCAAGCCTGTCTTGGCCTCGTTCTGGACATGTAACCCAAATTATTTCGAAAATTGGGTTAGCTAACTAAGCTAAGTATCGTGTTGGCCGTTCAAGTTCGTCGTGTGGGTTTTTATAGGAATCAGTTTAAATACTGCAAGGGTTGGTTTCAATCAATCCCTAATTGAGCCTGAAACGACAAAGATGATGACCGTGGTGGGTGTCACATGCAAGTGATACAACGTCAGTTATGAATTATCACCAACATAATAGCAACAGCATCGCAAGTAGCCCATCTGTTGCAAGTTAAGCCGATACCGATTTTCAATGATTAAAGTTTGAATTTCCCGAAATGGCGGTACACGTGTCTTTCATCACTACAACTGGGCCTCGATCCAGGTTCCACGCAATTACCTGATTAAAGTTACATTGGTCACGTGTGGGAAGAGTATTGTCCAGTTTGACTTTACCAGGCATCGCAGGGTTTCAACGTGTACTCCGGTTTCCTCCTGTACTTACACTGAACTCCAGGGGTGTAACCCTAGGGTAACGCGGGATAACGGCGTTATCCTACCAAAAATTTTGAATGACAAGCGTTATACTTCCTAAAACTTTGAATGACTAACGTTATACTTCCTTATCTCATTACACACCCACAATTCATTGTTTCAACAGAAGCGTTAAATCCTTTAGTCCAGTCATTAGTATTCAGGAGTGTGTTGACGACTTATGACACTGCTCTCCTTTGAAATCAATGTAATAAACGCTTATTGCATACTAATAAGTGAATGTCTTAATTTCTAACGGCCAACGTCTCTTCGACTTTAAACTGGAAAAAAAACAAACTATTTTATTGTGGGTGAGTGATGAGATAAGGTGGTTAATCAATGTTCACTCGTGTGATTAAAGAATTTAACATTATTGCTCGTGAAGTTTGAACGTCCACTCGGGGCCTACGACCCCTCGTGGCCGTTCAGCTTCACTTCCGATGTAAAATCCTTTATTATACTCGTGACTATTGATTAGCCCTTACTAAGGGGCTAATTAAATGGAGAATTTCAGCGCGGCCTTCTGGCAAAATACTTGAAAAACGGAGTTCGCAATTACATAAAGGAAGTTTCAGCCCGGTTTGAGCTAACCGGGCTTAGAAATCCTATGTAATCGCACGAAAAAATTTCAGCCTGACCTGAAATGACGATTGACGCACGTAAGAAGATGTAAATTGCCAAAAGAACAAAGGCTACCGAGAAATTCCTGCCTGGGTTCAGTTCCCATTTCAGGTTCAGTTCCCATTTCAGCTTCAGCCCGGGCTAAAATATCTTATGTAATCGGGGCTTTTTACAACCCGGTCTTCCATGCTGAAACTTTTCCATGTAATCAACCCCTAAGATCCTCCTAATCAGTCCCCAGTAAACTAAACAGGGGCACATGCAAATTGCATGATTAAATTGATCTGGCATTGCATGAGATCGCACTGTTACTAAAATAGTTGGATAACTTTTATTAACCAAGGAGACTTTTGTATAGTTTAAGTAAGGTGTACCCTGTTCAAACACTTGTGCGGATTAATGTATTGATACGTGTGTTGACTGTTGGCATGATTTTATAAGGTAGAAACGCTACATTTCTTGGGTCGGGACGCTGGGATAAGTCATGGTGCACAGCGTTGCCCTTCCTAAGATTTTAGAACTACACCACTGACTGGACCCATGAGTGGTGGCCGTACTAGACCTCTAAAAAGAACAGCTTGGCCATCTGATAGGGTTATCCAGTATATGTAGACATATTAGATGGGTGAACGATCAATTTAGATCTGATAAAAGGTCTCATAGTGCGCTTTGGAACAAATACTTGTTAGTCGTCCAATAGCGATAAAAGAACTTCTGCGGTCAGTCAAGGAGATGACCGAAGTTTCCCAGCTTCATCGACAGGATTTCGTTTCAGTAATGATGTTATTGAATTGACCCTATCAGTACTGACAACAGGCAAATCGTGTTTACAAACAATCAATTGCTTTCAACTTTTTTTATTTTTTATTTAACTTTCTCATGAAAACAATGGCAATGAACGCCAAAGTGCTACATGTACATGTCAATGTCTTATTTGAACAAGGGGTCAGCTAAATCTTAGAACAAATATTAGTGCCCAGGAAAGTACACGCAATAAGGCCATGACTTATAAAAGAAATAAGTTTATTAACAGGACTAACGTTTCGTTGCGTCTCGCAACATCATCAGAGTATGAATAAATTAAATGAATATCGTATTTACAAGGTTAAAGATATAAAGTAGGTGTTATGTTATAAGATGTATGAGAAACGGAAATGGATAGAATGGTTAAAAGAGAGAGAAGGGAACAGAGCTTAGATTGACATTCAAGGAAGGTTTAAGTTTAGAAATAATAAGACTTTCTCTTGCCGAAAGTTCAGAGGCAGAAGAACAAGAGGATAGGATTTTGAAGTCGTTGAGTGATGCAGTGTGACCAGTCTTAGTAAGATGAGTTGAGACGCTGGAAGGTGAAGGATTAAGAAGTTTTTTACCTGTCAAGGCAGAGACTCCTAGATGATCAGACGCTCAGCCCACATACAATGCAGAGCAGCATTGACACGTGTAAAAGTAAACAACACAAGATCTCAGAGCTTTAGGAATCCCATTCCTAAAGTTGAAAAGACTAGCAAGTCGCTTGCCTGGTTGAAAAACAAGACGAATTCTAATGTGAGGGTAAACTGAAGAGCAGAGTTTTAAAATTTGAGTGCGGATTTGAAGAAAATGACAACCAATGAAGGGAAGAGAAAAGTATAAAACCTTTCTGGGGAGTGTGTGAATGACTGATTTGGTGGTAAAGGTTTTGTCCAAGAAAAGAGAAAAGCATTTGTCAAATAAATGGGTAGGAAAGCCATTGAGATTAAAGATACGTAATTTTTTAACATTTCAAGTTCTTTATGGAAATTTTCATAACTAGAGCAGATGTTGAAACAACGATGGAGTAGTGATAGAATTAGGCCTTGTTTGTAACTGAAAGGTATGAAGCTGTGAAAATTTGTGAAAAGACCAGTGAATGTGGGTTTACGATAAACAGAGGTGGTGAAAGTGCTGTTATGATGGGTGATGTTGATGTCAAGAAAAGGTAATGATCGGTTGGATTCAATACCAAAAGTAAAGTTTATATTTAGATGATGACGGTTAAGGAAATTCAGAAACAAGGGAATGTGATCAAGGGAATGGAAAAGTAAAAAGCAATCAACATATCAACATATAAGCCCAGCTACTATCGTAGATATGTTGATGATTGATTTATACTTTTCCATTCCCTTGATCACATTCCCTTGTTTCTGAATTTCCTTAACCGTCATCATCTAAATATAAACTTTACTTTTGGTATTGAATCCAACCGATCATTACCTTTTCTTGACATCAACATCACCCATCATAACAGCACTTTCACCACCTCTGTTTATCGTAAACCCACATTCACTGGTCTTTTCACAAATTTTCACAGCTTCATACCTTTCAGTTACAAACAAGGCCTAATTCTATCACTACTCCATCGTTGTTTCAACATCTGCTCTAGTTATGAAAATTTCCATAAAGAACTTGAAATGTTAAAAAATTACGTATCTTTAATCTCAATGGCTTTCCTACCCATTTATTTGACAAATGCTTTTCTCTTTTCTTGGACAAAACCTTTACCACCAAATCAGTCATTCACACACTCCCCAGAAAGGTTTTATACTTTTCTCTTCCCTTCATTGGTTGTCATTTTCTTCAAATCCGCACTCAAATTTTAAAACTCTGCTCTTCAGTTTACCCTCACATTAGAATTCGTCTTGTTTTTCAACCAGGCAAGCGACTTGCTAGTCTTTTCAACTTTAGGAATGGGATTCCTAAAGCTCTGAGATCTTGTGTTGTTTACTTTTACACGTGTCAATGCTGCTCTGCATTGTATGTGGGCTGAGCGTCTGATCATCTAGGAGTCTCTGCCTTGACAGGTAAAAAACTTCTTAATCCTTCACCTTCCAGCGTCTCAACTCATCTTACTAAGACTGGTCACACTGCATCACTCAACGACTTCAAAATCCTATCCTCTTGTTCTTCTGCCTCTGAACTTTCGGCAAGAGAAAGTCTTATTATTTCTAAACTTAAACCTTCCTTGAATGTCAATCTAAGCTCTGTTCCCTTCTCTCTCTTTTAACCATTCTATCCATTTCCGTTTCTCATACATCTTATAACATAACACCTACTTTATATCTTTAACCTTGTAAATACGATATTCATTTAATTTATTCATACTCTGGTGGCCTTATTACGTGTACTTTGCTGGGCGTTAATATTTGTTCTAAGATTAAGATTCCTGCCTGGTTCCTCGCTCGGGTCAGCTAAGATGTGTAACGTTTCTTCGCTATCCTGATTTTCGTTGTCCTATTGACCATAACTTCATTTGCTGTGAGGCTACCGCTCTTCTTCGAAAGCCCTTCAACAGAATGGAGTAGACGCTACCTAACATGCAAATATCATTAGTATTCTTTACCTTTTGCATGTACGCTCTATATCTCTATCCGGCCTGGTCGTGTGGTCGACTAACATGCAATTCTGCGATCTCCACTTAGAGAAGCTGAGTAGCTTCCGTCATGTAGCGTTGCGTGGACGAGTTTTAACGTTTCATAGTTTACTTTTTGTGCATCTTTGTGACTTTAAAGTTATCATGGAAATAAGTGTACATATATCCGGAAATAGCTCGTTCTACTGTGTCTACGGGGAAAGGAGACTGATGACAAGTCCAAAAACTGAATTAAATTTCTCAGAAGTCAGAAGCCCAGATGAGTGACGAGTTGACACGTAAACAGACTACCTTTTAATAAAGAAAGCTATGAGGAAGAAAGGGAAGAGACTGCAGAAGACGGTGCAATCTAACGCAGACTTACGTGATGCTTTAAACAAATTCTACGCGGCCAAAGTTACATTTGAAAACAGCGAGAGAACAGAAGCTTTGTGTATTTGGAAAAGTGTTGTTGAGAGCATTTTGGCTGAAGTGGCGGCGGAAAACCCTCTGTTCCGTTTTGAAGAAATTCTATACACTGGAAGTTCTTATGAAGGAGTGAAAACTCAATCTCCGGATGAGTTTGATTTGATGCTTGTAATGAAAGATGTCAAACCAGTTCTCAAACGCAGAGACAGAAAACTAGGGAAAGGAGAATCAGGTAGGCACTATTAGTCTGAATTTTTAGAAATGCGTGATACTTCGTAACACTTATAAACCATAGTTCGTACACTTTTTGGTCAATAAAAATTCCTTTTCTTTTCCTTGACCACTCACGAGGAAGTCCATAATTCATAACTTTGGAAATCCTAAAAAAATGGTGCGGTGGGTTGAGATGTCAAGTCAAACAATGCTAATTTTGTGTGAGCTACGTGAATTGCAAAAGGACAGGTATTTGTATCATGTCCCCGCAGATGTTCCGATTTTCTTGAACGTTTTGCCAAAATGTTTTCCAAACCTGGATTTAGAATTGTAAAATTCCATAACTTTCCAGGATTTCCATCATCCACACCAACCTTGGTAATAATTTTTAGCTGATCGTTAGCTGGTGGTGTTGTGCAATATAACAAATTTGGTGGGTAAAATTTACGAACGCTCTCTTGTTGCCCATT